>BQKZ01000009.1:330651-344375 GCA_036244855.1 Temnopleurus reevesii
CGCGGCCACTTCGCAATCGTCATCCAGCTTCCGTAATTCGGGTAATGAGAGAATGTGCAATGAGCGAGATGGTACGTGCGGTGTGGGGCTGGGCTCAAAGAGCGTACCGGTACGGTATCTTTGGCCGGGCTGTGCTAGTACGTACGCGGGCAGCTTCCACCAAGCTCAGCACCGCACGAACGGTCTCGCTTATTGCCATAGAGGTATATGCTCGTTGCACGGTCTCTCATTCTCCGAATTACGGAAGCTGGATGACGATTGCGAAGTGGCCGCGAAACTCCTCTGGATGACGATTGCGAAGTGGCCGCGAAACTCCTATAATTTTTACCCTTTGACCCGAACGGGATGTTTACAACGGAAGTAATCGATCTGTATTGTGATTCTAATTGAGCTGTGTACTATCTGTCTGCTACGGAAGCAGAGAGGAAGGTAAAATCCAGCTTTTTCAAGACTGGTGAGTACAATTCCTTTTCATTTATCACAATTATGGTAGAAGAACTTCAAAGGCAAGTTCCAAGCCGTGTGGCATTGGGATTGGTGATTAGGAAAGCGTGATTTGAGGAGCTTTTCAAATCACATTTCCCTCTGCTACTCACACGGTATAGCACCTACTCCATAGCTCTCTGGAGTAGTGACAATGTCAAAAAATGTCAAAAACTATTCCAAGGAGCTATCCATAGCTAGGACGTACGTACGTGCGTATGCGGACCGTCCGATCCGCCCAAGCTAGGGCGGCGGAGTATGTGGCCGGCCTACGGTGCATTACCATCGAGCATACACTAGCTGGCTTGCTAGGTATGCGAGGATCAGAAAATGAAACATGACGCATGCAGTGCACGCATATGTGCAAAAGGCGGGAAAACTTCACAGCTTTTGACGAAAGGCGGGAAAACTTTTACAGCGCTTCCTAGATTTTTAATTTGGGCGTTATTTTCTTGAAATCTGTCATTATTTTTTTCTTTTTGAGTTATTTTAGATTCGTGCGTGAGAAATGTCATTATTAGTGTGAGACCGTGAGAAATGGGTGAAATGCGTGAGTCTCACGCTCAATGTGTGAGTGTTGGCAGCCCTGGTATTCTGCAATTAAGTCCAAAGATCCAAAGATCAGTGCCCAGATTGCTGGATTGCATGTACGTTTCACATAAAAATTGCAAACATCGGCGGCAGAAGTCCAAAATACACTGACACAGGTAACCATCCACAAAACAAGTTAAAGCGACTTCAATTACATTTTTATAAACAGAATAATGGTTTTAAATGTTATTTCCTTTCCCATCCTTCCATATTTCAAGAAATTCGTTGACATATTTTTTTGTTGACTCATTCAACTGGGTGAAGCTGGAGAAATTTGCAAGAAAATAGGCGACAATGCACTTTCGTATCCAGCGTTCATTGCTGGAGGTTTACACACGAAAGGACGATTAAAGAACAAGGCATCTCGATACTCGCGCCGCACGGGTGGATACGAAAGTGCAATAGCACCAGAAAATTGTCCCAACACTTAAGATTTGGTCTGCGCCAGAAAAATCTTGCTCTGTGATTAAAAGCAGAAAAATCAGACGAACAGATAAAAAAAAGTTTGAAGTAAAGAAAGTAAGAAAGTTATGAATATTTCAATGATGAGGATTAAACGATGGTTTTCATAAATTACTGTAAGCCGTTCGTCAATCTGCGTGGCCTGCGGACACGGGTGATGACATATGTCATGCACTTCCAGTCAGTAAGCTTAAGATCTTTTAAGAATCCTCTTTTTTCCATAAATGCACATTTTTTAAAAATCTTCAAAAGGTTAAATCACTTCTTATTTCATGTAATTAGTAATGCAATTATGTCTGTTATGTATTGTTCCCTGTAGAGCGCCATGAGAGTCAGATCCTGGCAGATACCAGCGCTATATATATATTCATATTATTATTATTATTAAATCAATAAATATTTCTGTATCCATGAATATATTGATGAAAAAATGTTCTTTTTGTGTTAAGCAATGAAAAATGGGGATTCTTTAAGCAATAAGGGGCCTGTAACATAAAATAGATGCAATTAATCTTGCAATTAATTGCATCTCTTTGGTACACATTTTGCCATTGACTTACGATAAATATTTATTGTAAGTTTAATTGCATCTTTTATGTTACAGGCCCAAGATCTAATAAATTCCTTGCAGAGAAGTGCATGAACATCATATCATGTGACACAACATTACCACTTTGCACTACAAACAACTGTTTAGTTATAACATTGAAATATTCATAACCTTCTTATTTATTGTCCGATTTGCTTCAAACTTTTTTTTGATCTGTTGGTCTTATTTTTCTGCTTTTAGTTTTAACCAAAGCAAGATTTTTTCTGGTGCAGACCAAGTCTTTTCACATTGATCTTTTCAATCAGGTCAATGTCAACGAGTGAGAGAAAAATCAGTCACTAAACTTTCCAAAGCTGGAAGGCCAGTTGTAGACCGTTCACATTGTATAGGCTCACAAAGGCCAAAGTGGATTTCAAGTCCACTTTTTATTATAAGTGACTCTATGTTGTTAGCTTATTATAGTCTACAGATATGACGATAACATGGTAATTAGTACTTTTTTTTGTTTGCAAGTCCTCTTTTTACATTTTTTCTCCAGAGAAATCACTCCCGTATAATATTTTTCAAGGGCTAATATGAAGCTCGCAGGGGCACTATTTTTTTGTTTGTACTTATGTTAAATGATCTTTACTTCTACATCACACCTAAATTTCGTATCCACCCATTCACAGCGTGTGCGGCAAGAGTATCGAGATGCCTCATTATTCAAACGTCCCTTTGTGTGTACACCTGTGGCAGTGCAGGCTGGGTACAAAAGCGCATTAGCGGCAATATCTCTGTGTGTGTAAAGATCAAAAGCATAAAATAACAGAGTGATAAGGCAAACAAGTAAACAGCGTAACATTGTACAGTTTCTATAGTAGACTTTACTTGATTTATAATGTAGACTACTTGAAAATATTGTAATACTATCTTGCTAACATGTCGTGGCTGTATTGTTTTACTTCAGTATTTGGCATTTAAAATTATCTTGAAGCATATTACAATTTATTGCAACTCAAGTGCATGATGTTTAAATTCAAGGTTAAAATCCAGTACATTCAGTGAAAAGGTAAATTGAATAAAAGGAGGACAAAGACAGCAATATTATAAGTTTCTGAAAGTATTTATTTGCAATGAAAGAAAAGATGAACTATCAGTCAACCACTTTGAAATTGCTCTAATTTAAAGTCTGCTTATGCTTCGAAAGTTATAAAATAATCAGTTTGCAGAGAAAATGAAAATAAACAATATACAATGTAGTTGCTATCTGATCCTCGGAGCTGACTTTCATTCACAAACTACATGTAGATGAATCTTTGACAGTGCAGAGTCTAAATTTATACCTCTGCCATTACATGATCAGAAAAAAATATTTACCCATTTTATAATGCCAACAGAAATAAAAAATATTTTTGATGATTTGTACAATTTTGTTGCCCTGTGACTGGTCACTAACCTTTGACCTTGTGAAACCAAATGGTTGTCAGTTCGACAGGTTTAGTAGAATTGGATCACTTGTCCTAAAGATCATGGTACATGTAACAACCTACTTCATGGGTGATTTTTTGCAATTTTTTTTTTTTGACCTTGGCATTTGAACCCTTGGACTCAAAACCTATTTTGGTTGATTGTTTACAAATTTGTTGACCTTGTGACCTTTGAACCTATGACCTTTTGCCGCTTGACCCTGGGACTATAGACCTCTAAACCCTGAAGCCCAGTCAGCACTTTACCAAGTTTGAAAAGTCAATCTAATAAAGTTCTAAAGACTCATATTGTGTCATGAATATTAATGAGTACCATTTGCAAACTCTCATTGATATTAATGTGAAACTTTAAAAACCCACTTTGGGCCAATATTTTGTGGTAATTGTGATTCCAAGTGACAGTAAATGCTAATATTTTCTCTCTAAATATATCACAATAACAATTCCAAGCTTGGTTTTGACAGTGATTTTGTTATTCACACATAAAAATTTAAAATTATCTTCCAAGGGGAACTCCCCCCTCCACCCCCGGACATCATTTGCTGTCAGTAAATAAAGGAAAATAGGAAGAACAAATTTTAGCAAAGTCGGATAAATTAATCCATTCAAAAGTTACAAATTTTTCAAGGTTTTATTTCCATCACTAATCGGCATCCTTGAATTGGCAACTTTGGCATAATGTGCTAAATGTATGGTATCATGGAGAACTGTATTCATTTTGTACACAAAATTTCACATTCAGCTATTATAGAATGTAGTCCCTCAAAACTAAACAAAAAATAATTCAATAAGAAATGAGATGACGAATAACAATCAAGGCAATATGCGATAAGTATAGATATATACCCAAGACCGCTCTACAATGGAAGTTTTAATACCTTGTACCTTGAGAGGCCCATCATAAAGACGTGTACTCCTTTTTGACAGATTCAGTGGGTGTCTTTAATCTGGTGAAATCAAACCTGCTTGTAGGGATTAACATATTTCTTCGATTATGCATACATGTACTGTGGAGTGTTGTGAAAGGTGCAGACTTTAAGTTGTTTGGCCATTTATATTGTTGTCTGTCAGACTGAAACTCTGAAAGTGCACTTTCTAGAATGAGGATTTGATGCCTGAGTGCTGAGCAGCTATGTACATTTGTATTTGGTCCATGTATTTATTTCCTGGCTGGAGCCTCCCTATAGTTTCATTAAAGAAGGTCCATGTTTTTAATCTATGACTTAAAATATCAGCATATTCTATAAACATACCTGTGTTAGCATTCATCCATCCTATAATGCACATGTAAATCGAACATCGCAATATCACTTTCTCAGATGAATTTCATGTTCCCCTTTTTACAAGCCATTGCTTTAGGGAATGCCACACAGTAATTGGTAGTACAGAGGAATTTTTATATCTCAAAACTCAATATTTCCAATTTTGTTTTTATTTATTCTGCAATATGGAATTATTTTGCATATTTTTGATAAAATCTAGATTTTGTATGAGTACTCTTTTTCAGAAAAAGTTTGTATTGGTTACAAATCAGATGAACAGATAACTGTTTGATGCAAGTTTGGCAATAAACAAGAAAGTTAGGAATTTTTCAATGATATTATATGTGTATTCTTTGTATTTTAAACGATCTTTTGTAAAAGCATTTGCAATTCAGCCTTTGGCTGCAAGAAATGATTTTAATTGTGATTCAATAAATAAACATCACAACGATATAACTCAACAGTTGTTTGTCATGCGAATTGGCAACGTTGTGTCAAGTGACATGAAGTATCATACACTTCTCTGCAAGCAGCTTATTATATCTTATGTTAAAAAAACACCCTTTTCAATGTTTCTAAATGCACAAAGAAAGGGTTTTGTCAGTATATGCATTGGGATGAATACATTTATTGATTCAACGTTTTGAAGATTTGAAAAAATAAGCATGTGTAGATTGAAACAAATTCTTAAAAACAATATGCTACAATAATTTTTACTATTAAACAGGAAGTGTGTGACGTATATCATGACACAAGACCAAAGTTCATGTGTTATAGCGTATGCTGAACAGTGATTTATGAAAACCACTGTTCAATCATATCATTGAAATATTAATATTTGTCATCAAATTTACTTAAAACTTGCTTTGATGTGTTCATCCGATTTTTCTGCTTTTAATCAAAGCAAGATTTTTCTGGGGTAGACCAAGTCTTTAACCTTTGGGATAAATGCATTTTTTTTGGGAAGTCCCCTTCTCGTAGGGGGTGTTGTTCAAAAGTTGCAATCGATCGCAAGTTGCAGTTGATCGGAATACGCCAATCAAAATCACTGTTTCATGCGCGTCTTGTTAATTGTGTGCATCATGCGCGAATGAAAATGCGCGTTACAATCTCCAAAGTTGCAGTTGATTTGCAGTTGATTTTGAGCAACACCCCATTAGACTTTGAACTTACCGTAATCTGCTTTCCGGAAGGCTGCGACGGCACTGGTTTCTACGGTTACACACACATGGTTTTTTGACGGACCGGGAGGGCTGAGGTGGTTTAGTAAACCGGTTCCATCTGGCTCGTATTTTCGATGTATCAAACATTCTTCTGGCAAACTTTCTGGATGCCTGAAACTACATATATGCATGGGAGAGAAATGCATTATTAAACTATTAGGATTATGAATGACAAACAATATAAATTGAAATTTCACCTACTCAATAAAACCATTATGAAAATGTTGCAAAAGATTTAATGAAATTTTGTAAAATTAAGATAAAATGTTAGCTTCTTAACAATTCGTTTATTAGTCTATGTTTGTTATAAAACACTCCCATCAGGAATATGTACATGTATTGCAAACAACAGTAATAACTGTAGAACATTAAAGTACAATGGAGTTCTAAAAATAAATTCATAACAAATCTGTTAAAAACATAACACTTACCTTTGATCCAGTTGAGGGTCGACTTGGCAGCCTGTAAATTGAAAAAAAAAAACAATAGGAAAGCTTAAGACAATATGAAAGCGTGTCATCAATCCTAAGCAACCCTTTGCCGACTTGAATCGTATCAAAGACTTGCCGGTTTGTTTTCCTGCCTCTCAATCCATTGTAAACTTGTGAGAGAATGATTCATAGAGCATGTGCTAATGTCTCCATAGAAACATGCAATGATATCCATCTGAGATCCAAGAAGCTTTCCTCGTAAAACAATGTAAGGACACCATGCTTATGAGAGAGAGAAAGAGAGAGAGAGAGAGAGAGAGAGAGAGAGAGAGAGATAGGATGGGGATGGGGGCAGGGGGCACGCCCCTCCCTCCGTCCTACTGTGCCGAAGTTGGTACAGTAATGTTTCAATTTAATGCCAGTCACCGATCTGTGAATCATCTGTCTTGTGATGTTGTGTAATCATGTTTTGATGTAGGCATATTGCAGATTGTACTTGGAGCAGTTTGAACTTCACAAATTAATCTTACGTGCTACTGAAAATCCAATGTTTTGTCCCTTGTGGGAGTAGTACCCAGTAAACTGCAACCTGGAAATTGATTGTGGTTAGGAAAATGGTGGAAAGTTAGCCTTGATGATTTTTTTTTTAATTTGAAAAGAGCATCACAGCTATATGTGATTACTATTAATGCCATTTATTTAATGAGAAAAATCAAGAGTAACTACAATCCTTCAGTTAAATTGAGCATTTTCAAATATTTGGGTTAATTAGATTTGAGAACTTTCTATGGATGAATGTTGATTGGCCATTCAATCAGAATGCTCATGCTTTCACATACGCATATCACTTCTGAAAGTAGAAGGATCATCATGCCCAAAGTTCTTCCTACATCTACATGTATAAAGTTTTGTAAACTAGCAGAATTACTCACTTCCGAAAATTCTTCTCTACAAAGAAATTGATTCACATTTGTGCTGTATTGACATCTGAAAGCACAAGGGTGTTAAAATCAACCATTACAGAGTTGTTGTCAATTTAATACTTTAATAAATTTATGCTAATTTTGCATGTTGATGGTGGACTTCTAAAGTAGTGTCACTTTTGGTCTTATTGACTTAATGAAATGAGGCCTTGGTCCATGCCATCAATTTTACTCTGTTTCCAATACGGGTACATGTGTTTGTAGATACAAAACACCACTACTCCTCGCTTGATTGCTTGCGTGAAAAAGTACATTTGTGGAACTTTCCCCTTGGCCTACACATATAGATGTACAACCATTGTTGACTTTCACATTGTGACTCAGCCCCGAAAGTGCGTTGAAAATAGAACAGTTGACAAATGCTAGATTGGAAGGTTGCCATGATATAGCGAGTGAATTGTCGAATTTTAGAGTTTATTGGATTAAAATACTTGATGCAAGGACAAGTATATTGTAGGAGGACCTTTTAGGACCTCTTTGAATATTTTCACTTCCGTTTAATGTCTGAGTGATTAAAGAGTACTACCTGGAAACCTGTGAATGCTGAATCCACAGACTTTTTAATTGAGCTTTGGTTTAACTTCTGAAGTGCATGGTGTGATATTGACATGAATTATATTTACACCCACTTTCAATAAATCCAAAGAATATTGAAAAGCAGGAAGAAGTCCTTGTAAATTTGGTTTGTAACCTCTACCCTCCTTACATATACTTTCATTGATATTGTTTACTCCTTTCTAAAGACAAATTGATTTTAGTAAAAAACAATGTTGATGAGTGTACGTAAAAGAACAGCGTTGGCTTTTTGAAAGGAAGTAGCCTATCTTTGACCTCAGATTGTCAAATGTGATTTCAGATCTCAATTGAGGCTCTCTACTTGTGAAAGATGCATTCGAGATCTGATCATTTACATTGATACAGACTGTGTTTTAAAGATGTCATTGTGTTTTGTAGGTTTTAATTTGCTTCATCTTTCTTTGCCAGCATACTACCTCACATGCAAAATCAAATGGGTATTCAAATTACCCAAGAGTATGAAACGGAAACGGGTATTATTTTCATGACCATGGATTCACCAAAATTTCCAGTGTTGTAATGTTCATAGGCTTTATATGAAACATGAACTATAAGGAATATGAAAATATCAACCTGCTTTAGCATGTAAATACATATGTCTGAAACCCAGTGAATTAGCTAAAATCTACACGTTACAGTACAATAATGCTTTATAAATTCTTTTATGTGACTTATGTGACATTTACACACTATGGTTGATAGTTTTATTTGGAATATCTACACCAAAATGAAGTGATGTCTGAGCGCTAACTCGTGAATTTCCTTGTGTCAATTGTGAAGGGCTTGGTCACATCCCGTTGCCTCATTATCATCACTTATGCCTGACTCTCTTTGATGTGGGAAATGAGCTAATCATGGATTGATATGAGCCACGCCACAACCCTTAAAGATAGCGCAAATTTACTTGCATGTTAAACAAGTGATAATGAGTATTTGGTTAATAAAAGCTTTTTACTGGAGAATGACTCTGGAAGGCTCATGTCTTCATCCGTTATTTTTCTTATCAATCTTTTGAAGAAAAAAAAAGAATAGGGAATGATTCACATTACAATGTACTTGTAAGCAGCTGTTAAGTGACATCCAAATTCAAGTAGATTTCAAGAAATGATAAAAAATACAAACTTTTATTCAGTTTGATTCATTCTAAATCACAACCTAGCCAAACATAGTATAGCTGCAGACTGATATTGTGCTAAATAACCATTGAAAAACAAATTTCTTGTGTTAGATTTGATATGCCATCATTATCTACATGCAATGTTATTATCAACACTTTAATAGCTGAAATTTGGCATTTAGCCAGCTAAACTGTAGTCATGCACTTGAACAGCCCCTTACACCCAAGATCACTCTACACACCATAAAAACTATTTCTGTAGAACACATATAAACAGGGGGATATGAAAAAAAAAATTCTCCTCCAAAAGTATGAGGAATGTAATGCAAGGACGGAATGAATGATGTTAAAGCCTAAGTACAGTTTTGGTAAAAGTGAATATTTTTATCACCAGATTTTGTCTTCAAATCTATATGAAATCAAATATAGTATCATAAACATATTGCACAAAAGATTGTGCGAAAAATGAACGAGTTTGGGAAAAGCTATCACGTAAAATCTGCAAAAAAATTTAGTGATTTCAATATTTTCTTTCTTGATAGAGGACAACTTCCCATGCTCAGAATTGGATGAAAATTTAAAAATTTAATTGTTTTGTATATCTCTATATCATTCTATTGTCAAATCTCGGAAATACCTTTTTAATGCTCGATAACGAGCAAAATAATGCTATAACCAAGAGAGGGCGCTAAATATGATTTAACGGTCAAATTCAAATTTTGAAAAGAATCAGTTTGTAAAAAATATATTCTATGGTCTCAAAATGTGTATAAGAATTACATGTCATGATAAACATCCCCAAAATTCACATTTCTTCAATACCAAAACTATACTTGGGCTTTAAGCAGAAGTGCACATGGACATAAATTCTATGGTGCGGTCAGATTTGTCCACTGGGTATATATGTAGGGAAATGTATTTTTTAAGAAAAAAAATTTGCCACAAAGTGTAAACAAATACATACACATTTTACATTTTTATAAATATAGATATAGTGTGTAACATACAGTACCCCTGTAATTATCTCATTGACACCTAAAGTGTAGGTTTTGAAAATGCAAAATGTTTTCCTTACAAGTACAATTGCATTCAACTTTTTTTCATGAAATGGGATACCATGAATCTTATACATTCAATTTTATTGAATTCACATGATTTAGAAACATTTATTCAATAAAATTTATGTCAATATTATGCACACTTTAGAGAATATTTCAATATGAAAGAAAAACCTCACTGTATTTTCTTAAAACTACACTGGGCATCTTGAAAGAAGAAACCAACAAATCAAAACAATTCAGAATGCAAAACTATGTGTACATACCTTTCTATCTTGTCCATTGTGTCCAAACCTTGGAAAGCCCCCAAATTACAACTTTGGCAAGAAAACAAAACAAAAGGAGAAGAAGATAATGAAATGTTTTAGTCCTATTCCCAAGGGTGTTATAGCAATTTTTCATGTCCCGGTATGTGTGCATGATTTGGGCTCCCTCCTCGTGCCAGCTGGGCGGACAGGAAAAGCAAATCAAAAGGGGGAGGGTGAATCATTGCGAGAGGGCTGGCATAGGAAGTGCTCTGAGGCATGATGTGTATATTAGGAAGCTGGATGGGAGGATCATTAACGAAAATAGTTTGTGAAGTCATGTTGTTTACTTATCACCTATCAATGGTCGGACTATTCCAGGTGCAAAATGTAGTTCTTGTTTTCCTTCATTACGTGGGGAAGGGGCTTTTGAAGGGGCTAGGAAATTATGCAATGAATTCAATAATTGCAGACTGCAGTTTGAGAAGTATGCACGTCCAAAAGCCAGAACATAAGCGCTTCCTACACTGTGGTTATTAGTTAATGCTGATTTTAAAAAATATAGAAATGTTATAGGAGAAAGAGTTAGGAATGATCTTTTTGCTGATCAGATTTGAAAGTGTCACTTTGATAAATACTTGTCATTAAAGCGTAGTTCAATAAGAATATTATTTGGATTAAGTAATTAATGTGAGTTTAAATCTCTCCCGAATTTCATGAAATTCTTTAACTGTTGTATTCAAGATTCAAGATTCGTTTCATTTCATTTTTTCAAACAAACAAGCAAACAAAAATACAGAATTGATAGATGTGACAAAATAACAACATAATTGTAGACTTATATAAGTACAGAAACGATATTAAAAGATAATAAGTAAACCAAAGTCAGAAATCATAGATGCATCAGATAACAACATAATTGTGATCTTAGTACGGATATGTTATTCAAAGATTATAAGTAAATTAAAAAAAAAAATGAAAATGGAACCAGCTTGAAGCAGTGCTTGTTAAACGCTGGTCCCCAGAAACAAAGTATAGAAGAGCCTATCATGTATATGTAGTCACAAATGACCAAAGTTAACACCAAAATTCTAACCAGAACTTGCATTATTTGATCTACCAATGAGGGTAGATAATTGAAATCATATGGAAATTCTCTATGGGAAGTGTTGGTTTTCAGTTTGGATATTGACACGTTACAAATTGTTTACAAATTGGCTACATTTGGTTCTTGTGGTCTGAACACTCATTATATTATGACCAATTCATTGTGGAATCACATGGAAATGCTTTGTCATACCCCATGGTTGATGTCTATAATTGTGGTGCTCTTTCAACGATATCTAAAATTAGAATGGATGTACAAGTATTGAGGAAGCTGGTATGATTATTGTTGCCAAGGAAAAAAGAATGTTTTTATTGAAAACAGTTGCTGCAAAATTGTTGCTCCAAGCAAATTCTTTTGCAGAACTCTGTATTTTCTTTTATTTTGGCATGATCTGCATTTGGTTCGATTGCTTTATCCTCCACAACAAACAGATTTGCTGAGTTTGCTTTTTTAGGTAGAGTGCTTTTTTTTTAAATTATTGAAAGTGAGTAGCGTCTAGTTTATTTTCACAGGGTTTGACTCAGGACTGACAAATTTAATTTTGATGTTTGTTCATCGTTAATAATAATATCCACAGGTATATACAAATACACAATGTAGGTTTTGTGCAGTGACGTGCAGTCTTCAAATTGAATTAAAACAACAGAAATTAGCACTTCGGTTGGGATGTTACGGCCTCCATGGCCTGATATCATTGACCCCATTTTCCAGCAACAGACTGTACAGCTATCATTACCCCCAAATATGACTGTCTGTAAACAACACCCCAATGGAATGTCATTTCCCTATACAGCTCGCTCCAGTGTGTTGGGTAATCCACCGATTAGCACAATGGAGATCCCCATGTAAAACCCACGCGGTATTATGTTCAAATCAGCTCTCATTCTGGGCCGAGGCTTTGTCAGTGCTGCGAAGGATGGGTGCGTTTTACTCATTTTGGGAGCCGCACCTGTTCAAAGGTGTCACATTTTATTCCTGATGGGAGAGCATTTCACTGTGCATCCCCACCCATTGATTTTCATGTTTGGATCGTCAACAAGACAGTAAGAGGAATATGTTCTTGCTCTATTAATTACTTTACTGTATATACTGTATACCTGTGAGATTAGCTTGCGATTGCTTAGTCATTTCTTTGTCTCAATCACTACGACTCGACCCTTTTTACATATTCATCTGAAAGCGGACTAAAGTTGCCGCTGAATGTGGCCAGGCATACATGTTTGTATTTGGTAGTATAGTTTTCACAGTTCAGATAATGGATAAGTTAGCAAAGGAACTTAACATGTCTTTTGCCAAAGGAATGGTATTAATTTTCCTGTAGCTGCAACTGTACACGTAGCTCACAAACTAAGATTTATTTTTTCTGTTATGTGAGCGAACCAGAAAATAAACCAAGCTCTCCAAAGAATAGAATTTGCACAAAAACAAAACGGAAGAGCTCTTCTTCTTGTAGGGTTTCTCGAGGCATCAAAATGCCTAAAATAGAGCTTTTACACTTGGCTTTGTTTAATGCATGCGTCGGCTAGGCAACCTGATTCCTTAGCCGAGTTGATGTTCTTATTTGGTATGCTATTGAAGCTTCTTGAATCCTAAAAATAGTTTTGTTACACAATTTTTTTACTTCACGCGTTTCATATGCAAATGTTTCTGTTTTCATTAAGTAGTTTGCAGAAAACTCCTGGGCTGTTTAGACGTGTTTGAAAATGCTCCTTACTTTTTCAAGTAAGCGTAAGTGATCTTCCTGATTTTTTGCAGCACTGCAGAGGCATTTGCACTAATATAGAAATCTGACATTTAGAATCAATTTAAAGGTTATTCCAATCGAAGATTTCATGAATAAATGTTACAATTTCATTTGCAATTTCGTTGTCCAGAGCCAATTATACTTCAATGTCTCTGGATAATTTCTAGACATTTGAAATTATTACCTTTATAATTATCTCCTTTTTAAAATATATTATGTGTATTTGATTAATGAATATATTTATTTATTTACTATTTCAATTGTTTCTTTATGGAGCAATATTTTCTATATAGTGGACAATTGTCCCATGGCTTTAGTTGTTGTTGCATAAGAATCAAAGTAAGGAAAAATGAAGAAAGTCCCACCACTTAAATAGGGAGTGTCATTCAGTACAGGGCGGTGTTTCAACAAGTTACGAAAGA
>BQKZ01000009.1:344733-373083 GCA_036244855.1 Temnopleurus reevesii
GCTACATGTATGTTTTTAGTTGTACATATACTGTGCTTAGTTCAAACAGAGGTCATTATAAAAGCAATTATTCAGGAGAGGCTTTTTCACTGTTAGACAGCTATGCTTAGTTAAATAACCTCTGTTTGACTTCAGTAATTGTTGTAATGATATAATGGGGAATGAAATAAATCATCAAAGTGGGTTTAGAAGGTCAGGCTGGTTGATTTTGATGCAAAGTGTGGGGTTCGTTATTTGTTTATGTTTAGAAAGAAGGCAGCCTGGCCTTACTTTTTGTTATAGATAGTGGCAAGAAATTATCTTAATATGTAATTTCGTTAAGTCAAGTTCATTTCAGTTTGGTTTTGCTTTTGTGATGGACAATATGTAAATTGCAGTATTATAGGTAATTACTCTGAAATAAAGATTATTCCAAATTGTGATGAAGAACCCAGAGAAGAAAAAAATCATTTAAATGTGAGCAGAATATTGCAGGAAGTAATTTTCCTGGTATTGCATTGCAATTTGCTATACATTTTAGCAGGATTGCTGTACAAAAGATGTTTTGTGTAGCAACTTTTCCACATAGAACTGTACAATAAATTGTTGAAAATATTTCCTTGATGTCTAAAACTGCTAATCAAATGTGAAAAGTAAAATCATTCATTGTATTGTCTTTCAGCGTGGGTTTTTGAGAACTTTTTAAGACGTGCAATGTTAAGAAAGAATGTTAACGGTGTCAAGAGGCCACTATTCATTATTTTCCCAGCGGAATTTTGCTTTGTGTGAAGCAATTGGCATTCAGGTTAATAACAATGTATTGTTATAACCCAGAATATTAGGCTACGTGTACATACAGTACATGTACAATGGCCGGCCATTGACAGTAAACAAGCTATTACAAAAAATTTCCAAAATGATGTGGGCTAGGTTAACCTCACTCAAGCAGAGCTAAACTAATACTTGCCTGTAGACTGGAAAATTGAAATATTACCTCTTTTGTTACATATTGTCATTGTCATCCAGTAGAAAAATCACTATTAGTTTTGTCTGGTTGACGCAGAGCTTCAACCAAAGTTTATTTTGAATTAAGCAAAAATAATATTTATTTGTCCTCCGACCGACCCTGTATAAATTGCCCATCCTGATTCTTTCCATTTTTTATTAAACACAAGTAAACTTTTCATTTAAATACAAAATAAATTCACAAATCTGTAGGCGTGTATGGAATACATGTATGATGTGAAGAGGCATTTTAAAACAAATCCTGGTTGTACTTTGATTTCTACAATTAGTCTCATTTTTCTCATTAAATGTGGTCGAACTAATCAACTCTCCTTAAAAAGGGTGATCGTAAGCTTTAAGGACTACTTTACATTTTTTTAGAGGGAAGGCCTTTTTAAGAGTGGTCTACTACATGTACATGTATGTATAATATACAGAATGTCTGCATATCGTCATGTACATGTTTGTTATACAGGTAGAGTTTACGACAAACCTTGTCAGCAATATCTAATGTTCCGTATTTCCTTCTACAATGCGTGTAGAACTTATATACAAATTCTGTTTTTGTGATAATTTGTGTAACCTGTTGGCGAATATCAAGTAATTGCTCACAATTTGAATCTAATATTCCATTTCCATGGATCTTTTAGCGTCGCATGGTTGACCAATTTCTTCTTTTTCAAGGATTTTTTCTTCTCCCAGGCAACGTTTTCTCAACCTATTGTGACATCGTTTTGTGACGTGTATCTAAATATTGTGATTAATCGCCCTCAATGAATAACAGGTCGCTCGTGTAAATATACATTGTAGGATGGCACCAAGCAAATAAAGCAACTTGCTTCTGTCTACATACTTTCAAGTTCATTCTCACAATTCTCTCAGGAGTCGTCGTTAGACATGACATATGGATCCAGGTTTGACGAATCTTCAATTTTCTTTTGTGCAGAAGTGAATATATTGGATTAAGAATTGGCTCTTCATTTGACATTGGTATGATATGCCTTTACAGATCATGTTTATGTTTCGTGTATTTGAGGTTCTTCCTTGATTGTATAAAAAGACAATAGTAGGGGATACACTTACAGCCAAAACTGTGAAGGTTTCAGAAACTTTGACAGTCCCCAAGGGATATGAAATTCAAGTTTCACTCTGTTCAAATGTTCATAATTTCCGAAAACACAAGATTATCTATTTACATTTATTTATGGTTTGCTGCAGTCTCATCAAGGTCAATGGACCCCCCTCCTCCTCCTGCAGAGTGTTGGATGTGAACAACGTTTCATGGAAGTTTTGTTAATAGATTTGAGTGACCTTTTACGTAGGCGCAACTGACTTTCAGCATTCACATAAATGTTACGCAGCAAAGGGCATGACCACGTGTGCGAGTTATAAGGGGGAGAGGTGTCCTTTTTTTTCTTTTGATTTTTTATGAAATACATATACATTCATATTTATGATCATAGTTAGTGAAACTTCAAGTTTCGGGATAAGTGTAGACATGGCTAAGTTTGACTCCCTGTTTATAGTGACATGAGTTGAATAATTGGAATATTTGCGCCATTGTTTTGCAGAGAATAACCATAAATATCTTGGTCTCTTCCCTCATTTATTGTCAGTGATGCCTTTGTTTGAAATGGAATGTGATCGTGTGATCCTCTAACGACCCATTATGCCTTCCCTTTAATGACCTGACTTGCAATGTTTGGCATCTGTGGCCTTATTTGTTAAGGGTTACAGTGGTCTTATTGGCTTCATCATATTTGATTTTTCTTTTTACCCATAACTTCTCTCTATCAATTCTCTCCTCTTCTTATTACATTTTTATTTCTACTTTAATTATCAACTACCTTAAAGTATATTTGGACTTTGCATCATGAGTGAATGAGCTCATTCCACTTGTTGTTCCATCCTACAACTAATGCAGATCACATATTTTAGCTCATACATGTACATGTATGTATTCAGAGAATGATCTTTTGGGACTTTTGTTTGGGTTTATGTTTTTATTGGACATCGATTTTGTTTTTTATGTTAATTCACACAAAAAAAATTCATGAGCCATTTAATATTTGCTAGTATTTTCCTCCCAAAGTGATTTAGACCTTTTTAAATACACATACAGTTGTATCTCCCGATGACATTTAACCTGTATGTATAAATTCGGACAGGCTTTATACAATATAGAGAGGCATACAATACTATCAATCATAATCATTGTGGAAATGTCATTGCGGGATAAATGCATACAAAAGTTGTCTACACAATTTGAATGGTAATATACTTAGGTACGTTCCATGATTGATGGTTGACGGTTCTTGAAAAGTTCAGAGCAAACAATTCGCTAGTAGACTCCTGTTGCAGAAATAAAATTTGGGGGGAATATTTTGGGATTGATTTTTATTGTCTGTTTTTAATACATCATGAGTATTTCGCGAATGTGCTATCCATTGTTATTTCACTATTAGTCGGTAATAGAGGAGGATATGAATGCCATCTTAAAATGGAAATAGTATTTTGAGCTTCATTATTTGAGTTCCAGTAATGATCTTATCCATTCTACCATCTTGACATGGAATCTATTCATCCTAATTCATTGCACTGATTGTTTGTTTATTTCTTCCAGATCTTGATTGAGTAATTTTCAAGGAGTGGTCAGCAAAGATGGGGTACGAGGTGGCCCGCTTCGAGGGTGATGTTGACGAAGAGCTTATCTGTCCAATCTGTAGTGCAGTGCTTGAGGACCCTCAGCAGGTAATGTTATTGATAATAATAATGACATTAATAATGATATGCATTATATATAGTGCTCTACCATTTCCTATTGAAACTGACCGAAGCGTTTCACGTTATCACCCAGTCATTGGATACATAGCATGTCGCCTGTTAGGCGCGAACTAGTCTGCCAGAACAGACCCTTGGGTTTCGTAGTGCGCATACACAGAGAGTGATACAGGTTTATGCATTGTGCGTCCCATTGTGTGTCTCATGCTCTCCCCAATGCTGTATATTTGTAATGTAGTCACACAATGCATACCCTGTATCATGCTCTGCGCACGCTCACACCGAAAGTCTTAGGGTATGTACTTTCAAACTAGGCACGCACTACTAAACCAACCACAAGACGATTGTTTTCTACCAGTACCCAAACACCACTTGGGTGAGAGTGGCTAATGTGGATAAAATTTCTTGTCAAAGGAAATTGGTGCCAATGGGAACCAAACCCAGGACCCTGTGATTGAAGGATGTTGCGCCCCGGTCACATAGGACCCCGGAAGCAACACGATTTACCCGACTCTTTGTTAATTCACAGTTAACTGCCTCAGAACAACGAGTCTTGGTGAATCGTGTTGCTTCCGGGGTCCATGTGACCGGGGCTTAACCACTAGACCACGACACCTCCACGAATTACATGTAGAACATATGGACAGAGGCCTGTAGACGGTAGAAAATCAGTGCGTATTTAAATGACAAGTGCGCAACTGATGTGTGCATCATTTATTGCACTCATGAGATGTGCACTCATTTTCTATCATCCACAAGCCTCTGTCAATAAATTTTGAAAACCCACTAGTAAGATGAGTGGAGGGTCAGAAACTTTTGGGGAAGGAGGCTTTTTTTTTTTTTTCATTTTTTAAGGTGGCTCTTTTCATTGATGAGGGTGACATAATTCAGGCCTTGTCATAAAGAGGGATTTGTATTTTGTATAAAGAAGAAATTGATATATAAAAGTCACTAAACCTATGTAACATACATGTACAAAATATCTCGTAAGAATATTCCCACTTGTTTCAATGTACATATTCTTGTCAATGTCAATGTACTTGTTACAATGTTGGTTATTCCTTTCAATTAATGCATCAGTCTTGTTTAAATACTGATGTTCGATCATTATTATCTACTACCTGTATGACTCAAAATGCCAGACACCAGGGTACAGAATGCGTGGTTTCATGCTAGGGTTATTTTGCCTAAAGATAATTTCGTCATTTCTCTATCTGTGAAACCACTCCAACATACAATCAAAAAGGCAATCCAGGCATTTGGTATTTCTTATCACATGTCCCACCCCCGTAAATATCCTGTTTGCCCTTCAAATTGGTTTGCCAAGTATTCTTATTGGAAAAAAGGGCATATTAACGTTAATTTGAATATTCTTTTACTTGTGATTGCAGGCACCAGAGTGTGAGCATGCTTTCTGTTCAACCTGCATCCAGGAATGGCTATCTCGCCAGCAGACATGCCCGGTAGACCGTAATCACATCACTTCCCAACAGCTCAAACCAGTGCCTCGCATCTTACGCAACCTGCTCGCCCGGCTCCAGATCCGATGTGACAATGAGGGCTTTGGTTGCACCTCCATTGTCCGTTTGGACTCGCTACAGCAGCACCTGCAGGAGTGCGAACACAACCCCAAGCGTCCCGTCCACTGCGACAGGGGCTGCGGGATGGTCATCCCCAAGGATGAGGTCAAGGATCATAACTGCGTGAAGGAGCTGCGGCTTCTTGTCCAGAGCCAGGCTAGCAAGCTTGGGGAGCAGGAGACGGAGATGACGGAGATTCGCAGCCAGCTATCGGAGCATCGCCGTGAGATGCAGATGCTGAAGGAATATATCCGTGCCATACGTATCTCAAATCCCAACACAAGCCCATCGGTGCGTGCCATCGAGGACGAGATCGAGAACAATGAGGTGGTTCGATGGGTCAATTCCATGCCACTTGCCCGTGTGACACGTTGGGGTGGGATGATTTCCACGCCCGATGTAGTTCTACAGACCGTCATCAAACGCTCTCTGCTAGAGAGCCACTGCCCCGCGCACATCGTTGCCGAACTCATGGAGAATGCGCAAGAGCGCAATTGGCCGCCAGGGTTGAGTACCCTGGAGACGAGGCAAATGAACCGCCACACTTACGAACAGTACGTCTGCCGAAGGATACCCAGCAAACAAGCGGTGCTAGTCATGGCGTGTGATAACGCCCATATGGGGGAGGATTTCACGCTAGATCCAGGGTTGGTCATGATCTTTGCACATGGTATAGAATGATGACATAGACACATCACATCCTGGAAAACAAGATTTGCAAGGGGAAAAAATGTGTAGAATGTACAGTCAACCTTGCCTAAGTTTAATCTGTTGGTACTGAAGAAGAAGTTTGGACTTTAATTTGATGCATGCAGGGTAAAAGTAACGCAATGTAAATAGAAGAGGACTTTAAAAGACCTTTTACTTGGCGAATGTTCAACTTACACATGTTTGACTTCGGCAAGGTTGACTATGTTTTACTTCCATTGTTCATTAAGCTTATTCTGAACAGTACAACATAGAGTTGATTATACCAATGTCAAATTTTCTTAGATTAAAGAAGAGGACTTTAAGTACCATGGATTTGGCAATGTTCAACTTAGACATGGTTGACTTAGGCAAGGTTGACTGTATGCTGTATTTCCATTGTTCATTAAGCTTATTCTGAACAGTACAACATAGAGTTAACTATGCCAATGTCAAATTTTCTTAGATTAAAGAAGAGGACTTAAAGTACCATGGATTTGACGATAGTTCAACGTACACATGGCCGAATTAGGCAAGGTTGACTCTATGTTGTATTTCCATTGTTCATCAAGCTCATTCTGTGAGCAGTAGAACAGTATACAGTTCATTTTCCCTAGATGTCAAATCTTTTGAAATAAAGAAATAGCTTTGTCTGAGAGAAACTTTGACTTATGGTGGGGAAAAGGAACATTATATCAGAAGAAAAGGACCTGAAAATACCTTCAAAATAGCCAATTATTTGACTTATCCAATGTCAATTTAAGCAAGGTTCACTGGACTTTTAAAGCAGTGCATTCACTGATTGGAATTTCTAACTAAGAAAGGAAACACCCAATCGCAGTAGAATGTGGACAGCTCCATTCTTTTTGTATGTAACTCCATGCAGCTTAAAACTTTGCATTGGAGTGGAGATCAGTTCCAGAATTATTTTTAAAAAGTGTTAGCAGCCTTAATTTGTCTCCATTCCAGAATGCTCTGATCTCTCAAATCTCTCAAAAGTTTTCACAGTTGTAATGAAATTTTAGGATGAAATTATTACGTTTTGCTATTAGTTAATCTGAACATCAAATTTTGAGTATTAAAGTTGAATTGCATAAATCAAACAATTGTTTCCTTTGCAGATTTACTCCTTTTTTCTGGAAAATAATACAACAAAATGTAGCTTATTGCTTATTTACTCAAAGAAATTTACAGATTAGAGTGTTTATCAGAGCTTTGGTGTTGATGACCATTAATTTTATTTAACAAGAGGAGGGTGCCTATATTTCTTGTATGTCTTGCCTGCGGCTGTTGCAAATTTATTTCATTCTCTTTGTGTGTTTTTTTTTTTGGCTTGCCGTAATGTATATAGAGGATAGTAATGTAGAGTAGATCTAAGCTTATAATCTGCTACGATGCAATGGGATGGAGGATGACAAACCATTATTGGGTGATTCTGTGCAATGTATGCCATGGGATATGTCTTGATTCAATTGAATTTGAATAGAAATAATAATTATAGATGTACTTATCCACTCTGCTGAGTGCTCAAGGCGCTTTACATTAATACTACCCTGGCTTTAGCCCGGCGGCAACCAGCGCACTTGGCATGTCAAGGAATAAATATTCCTGCCAGGTACCCATTCACCTCACCTGGGTTGAGTGCAGCACAATGTGGATTAATTTCTTACTGAAGAAAATTGACGCCATGGGTGGGATTTGAACCTACGACCCTCTGGTTGAAAGGTGAGAGTCATGACCACTACACCATGGCGCCTCCACTAGAAATTAATAGTAATTTATTCTGGCTCGTAATGTATAAATCTTTACTATTGCATCTGGTAGGAATGATTGAGCTTTACAGATTTTCTAGTTGTTCACTTATAGTAACCATTTGGATGCGATGGGCTTCTACAGATGACGAGCTAGGTGATCATTCTGTGACGACGGGCCTGTAGAAGAGCCAAGATTATGAAAGATTTTGTAGATGATTTCAGCTTTTCACCTCTGAAATACTGAATCTGATCAATATTTTCAAGAGCAAATTATGGAAATTAGTCCTGTCTTAGGCCCCAGTCACATTTAAGTTCCCACTGAATATGATTCTATACAACTCTTTGTTCTGAGGCAGCTAACTGTGAACTGAACAAAGTGGTGTTTGATCATGTTGCTTCCAGGCTTCTATGTTACCGGGGCCTTCGGCGGACTCATTGAAAAGCCATAAGATATCCAGATTTGATGTCATTAGACTTTACTTACGACTCTACCAAATCCCTTGACGCTTGCATTGTGCACACACAGGGAGGCCTTCTGTGGGCCGTTGGCCCGAATCTAAAGGGTTAAGGGCAAAATGATGTGTCCTATGGTATGCATTGTACATTATATTGTGGTGCTTGCAACAGGTCAATATGTACCTGCCAATCCAAACGACATTCACGAACAACAAATGAAAGTCCTGAAACTTTATATCAAATTCATGAAAATACATAGTCCATGCACTGTAGGTATTTTTGACCATAGCAAAAATCTGTAATTATCAAGAATTATGATTGATAAGGGGGTATGGAAATTTGTGAATTTCAGTAATTATTCAGAACCCCCAAACTATTGTTCATTAACTTATCTCTCACAGCACATTTCATTTCTCTTACCATTTGCAAAACAGCAATATTTGTACATTGTACATGTAGATGGACTGTTTTGTTGTTGTGTAACATGAACAAACAAATTTTGAACACTTCATATGCGGATGAAGTCAGTTCTTGATATTGGTTAAAAACATTTGTGGAGATTCAGGTGTGATGCATTTTGGTACAGTACTCAGAATATTTCTCTGACATTTTCATTGGATGTCCTTTTACAAAGCATAAGACTCCTCGAAAAATAAGTACCACATATTTAGATTGGCAGGTATATATGTCCAAACAATGGTGTATTTTGGTCTCTCTTATCATTAAAAGAAACAGGGTTTCATTTTCTTCTGAAAAAATGGAGGAAATGTATTGATTAGTCATTTAACATCTAGGGTTGATTTTGTGTCCCTCGAAATTGAATATGATGAAAAAAGATGCCTATTAAAGTTGTAATTTTTTTTGTTTTAAAATTCTAAACAATAGAGGACTTTAACAAGAAGCTCTTATCAATATTAATGCAAATATTTTCTGACTTCATATCAAGTGTCCAGTATAGGCAGAACCAAAGTTAACAATGTCCCACCAAGTCCCACGAAAATGCATGCATGGGTTTTGGTGAAACATAGTGGGAAAACATTAAACTTTATTTCTGTCCATACCGTATACCAGATTTTCCTTTCTCTCTTTCTGTCTTTTTCATGTTATTCATGAAAATATGACATGCATGGTGATAAAGTTGATATGTTAAACCTATATGTAAAATTACTAAATAATTTGAATTCAATATGGAGTTTACAATGGTGATGAATGCTAGAATAACACCCAATTTTAATACTCAAATATTACTGAATAAATTGGTTCTTTTAGTTATCAAATACTTCGTTGTACATTAGCCTCCATATCACGTCTCTTTTTTGCAGGAAGGTTGTCATTACTGTCACCAAAAAAAGTTGAAAATTCTCATACTTACATTTTTGGAATAGATCCCAAAAGTCCCAAAATTTATACAAATAACAGTTTAATTTGTGGTGCTATGCGTGGTACCCCAGAATGACTTCACTTGTAGTATTATCCCTTGCATTCAACAATTGTGTATATCTGAAGAGTATGATGATGCTTGTTACAATCTTGTCAGGCTAATAGATAGAATACAATTCTTCTAATTTTGTTGGTTTTGAACCAGAAATATGTCAACTTGCTTATTCAAAAGTGCATTCAAATGCCCTTGTTCATGGATAACTAACTTTAATGCTCAACTTTATGAAAGTACTAATTTGATTTACTGACCATGATCTGTTTATTGGGATCTATTATTGAATATGTATTGTATAAATCTATACTCTTGCCCCCAACCCTAAATAGTGACTTAGCCCCTCCCAGTTGTATCTGTCTCGCTTTTTCTCTCTTTCTTTCATTTTCACTCTGATTTTGTATCTTCATTTAACTTAATCTGAGTAACTATTGGAAATAATTGTTTCATGTAAATCGCAATGTACTGTAATTAACTTGGGAATTTGTGATTACCCTTGCAAAAAATCTTCACTGGCTTTGCAAAGTTAACATTGAACGCACGTTCAGAATGTGTTCACAAGCTTATCAAGGCATATGATCATGGTCACATTTTCAAGATACCCAAAGTTTTATAAGTGTGAACAAGTTTGAATCACTTGGTGTTATGAACACACTTTGTGAGTAGTTTCATAATAAGCTTTGTAAAGCAAGGGAAAACTTTATGCAAGAGGAATCAGTGATTTCTGTGTTGTCCAATATACATTGCAATGTAAACATTAAATCTCCAGCAATTCATGTCGATAATTGACAAAAATATTGAGTATACATTAATTGTTATGTTTGTACCAAAGGCATGACAAAACTTAAAAACTTCAAATGATGACTTTAACATGTGATTTAAATCAAAGTTAGCACATTTGTAAAAGAAAAATATTTTGATTTCTTTGTTGAATTTGCACCTGCCCAAGAGGCAAAGACAACGTTATTTAAGAAAAAAAAGATGAATACAGATTTGATAATTACTTTTGTAGCCTGTTTTTTCTGTGTTTTGCTAGAGTTTGTTTTGTTATTTGATAAATTGAATTGTTTCTCATTGTGCAAATATTTACTGAATACTGTTTATATATGTACTATGTTCATAATGATTTGTATAATAAAATACTTCTATAAGCCTAAATAATGAGCTGTTATGAGTATTGGTATGTAATCATGATAATTTCATTTCTAAGAATATGTATATCTTCAATATACACATCATGGTTTCTTTGAACCCTGCTAATAGGCCAAGTAAAAAAAGTTATTGTTTGTTTGTCCCCTACTGACCTTTTGAAAATGGCTGACCTGGGCCCTATTACATAAAAAAGTTGCGTTTAAACTCAAAAAATTAGACACAAGTCCTAAATACGCACTCCTCATTGGCTGGAAATAGAGTTGCGTTAAATTTTCTGACTTGCATTTAAACGCAAATTTTAATGCAATAGGGCCCTGATTTATTTTATTTATTCATTTATTTGTTATCCTTTTCATTCTCATAAACAAAATGTGGCAAACTAATACATAGGCGTGTCAATAATGAAGACCTGGAGAGTTATTTTTAAAAGTTTCTTTCTCTTTTAAATTGTGAGAAAATAAGTGTTACAGATCCGACCGGACGGACCGACTGCATATAGTCTTCGGGGTGACAACTACATGATATATTTTGGGGCCGTTGTTGCTCCAAACTTTGTCAAAACCTCCATATATGAGAGATTGCCCTGTTTGACGTCGATGTTTGTTTACGAAAGGGTTTTCAAAAACTTGAGACCACCAACCAAATTGTGATGTTTGCTTTGATGACTGAGTCTTTGATGATGATGATGATGATGATGATGATGATGATGATGATGATGATGATGATGATGATGACGATGACGATGACGATGATGATGATTATGATGAATNAAATGATGATAGTGATTATGAATGATGACGATGATGAAGATGATGATGGTGATGATGAAAATGATGATAGTGATTATGAATGATGACGATGATGAAGATGATGATGGTGATGATGAAAATGATGATAGTGATTATGAATGATGACGATGATGAAGATGATGATGGTGATGATGAAAATGATGATAGTGATTATGAATGATGACGATGATGAAGATGATGATGGTGATGATGAAAATGATGATAGTGATTATGAATGATGACGATGATGAAGATGATGATGGTGATGATGAAAATGATGATAGTGATTATGAATGATGACGATGATGAAGATGATGATGGTGATGATGAAAATGATGATAGTGATTATGAATGATGATGACGATGATGAAGATGATTATGATTTTGAATAATGTATGATGAGGTTAATAGCAGAGAAAATTAGCATGATGAAGTGGTAATTATTATGATGATGGTGGTGGTGGTGATGACGTCGAAAGAAAACACAAGGAACAATAAATTTCACACCTAATACACATTGGCTTTTTTTTATTGAATAGACATAAGGACGGACAGAAATTCATTTTATGTTGCATATTTGCAAGCCAATGGCTTATAATGTCTTGAAAATGGATAACGTTCTGGTGCTTTGATATCCCATATCATATTGTAACCTTTCAGACACAATTGACAAACAAAATACTGATTAATAATATCTGTCCACAAATATGATGGCTGAAGAAAAGTATAAATTATAATATGGAAGACGAATAGTATCGATGGGAAATCTATTTGAAAATATGGACAATGAGCCGGTAAATCTATACTCTATCTACCATATCTTACAACAAAAAATAGTAAAACATAATACCTGCTTTAAACATGATCATATACATTCTTGAAAAATTAAGTGAACTGCGACGTCACCGTCCTTTGTATTTCTATTGAAATAGATATCAGCGTATATGCTGCGATTCTGATGTTTGTATATTTCAATATGATGCGAAGGACGACATAATCGCGGTATGGTTAATTTTTCTACAATATAAACCCTGTTATTAATACTTTCTTTGGTGATGATGTTAAACAACGAAAAACCGGAGTTTCCTTTTATGAAAACACAAAATTTGGCTACGTAATCTGAACATTATATACATTTACGCCAAATATGTACACAGCTTATCTGGATTGACCCATACTCATGGCCGTTTGACCTGTAAAATAAACAAAAGAAAAGAATTACATTTTATCGACTGCTAAAATGACTCGTGTATTTCATCAAATATGAGAGTTATAGCCTATGTTTGCTCTTTTCAGCAAAAATTTCATCAGAATTTTTCAACATTCTTTGATACTTTCTGTTGAAACGATTGTTTCACTCAGAGGAAATTCGAGTAGAAAATGAGACAGATTGGATTATAATTTGTGTATTGATTAATCATCAAGATATACAAACGCAAACTTTATCATCTTTTATAAAGAACATTTTCTCCACTAATAGATTTTTCTGTAGACTGTAGGTAACAAATTCTTTAACATACCAATAAACTTTTATGCACGCAAGCATGGTCTCCCTTCCTCCGGGCAAATCCATCTGGACACGAAAAGATATCTATAAAGAATGATAAAAATAGGAAATAATTTATAAATTACAAATAATTGACTATACCATATGATTATTTTTTGTGTGTATGTGCGGGGGGATATATTACAAGACAATGATGATTGCTAGTGGAAATGAAATATTTCCATTTCTTCATGTTTCCAAATATCTGTAAGTGGGACAGTATAACTAAAAACTTGTTTTTAAAAAAAAAAATCAGTATGGTTTCTCTTCAGCATTCAGCATTCAGTAACATGATACAAATGTTTAAATATATTAAAACCAATGGATCTTAGACCCCACTTTAGATAGCATTGCAGGGCATCATTCTGTAAATCAAAATTTGTCTTTCCCATCACGCGATTTGAATCAAATTGTTCTATGGCATTTTCAATATGTACACTTTCATTTCGAAAATAGAAAATGTGTGAAAATTAAAAAAAATATCCCTGTACATAACTTCTGAAATATAAAACCAATGTAATTTCGCAATAATGTAAAATACATAATAAGCAGAACAGCAACGTAACACACATAGGCTAATCTTTTGGTATATATACATATTTTTAAAGAGAATAATAGTACATCATTTGCTCTATTTACGACCTTGAGAGATAAAATATGGAGTTTATGTTGTAGGAAAATGTATGTTAGTGTTGTTTTCAAGATGCGAGACGATGGGGGTATGAGCTACTCATTCCCTCATGATGGGTGAATCCGATGCTCTGTGGGGTGTTTTTTTTGCAATTATTTCTTTAAATTCTTTAGCTATAAAATCTAATTCTGTAGTTTATTTTCAGTTTGCTTGGTGTTGATGGTATTATTGGTGCTGCTGCTGCTGTTGTTGCTGTTGTTGTTGTTGTTGTTTTTGTTGTTGTTGTTGTTTAGGGGGTTTTGAGGGGTTTGATTATTATTTGTTTGGGGTTTATTTAGTGTTTGTCATACCATTCGAGCATCCCTTTTCATCAACCCCGTCCCTACAGTCTGGCATTTCGTCGCAGAGGGCAGACTTGGTTACGCAGATTCCATCGCAGGAGAACATCTCAAACTGTTCACACTCCTCATGGCTGCGAGCTAAGCGGAGGAAAGAGAAAGAAAAACATGTCAATTTACCAGTCGGAAAATCATTTTAGTCTAACAAGCACACCTGAAATATGAATAAAACTAAATGGTCGTGACTCTCGCCTTTCAACTAGAGGGTCGTAGGTTCGAATCCTACCCATGGCGTCAATTTCCTTCAGCAAGAAATTCATCCACTTTGTGCTGCATCAACCCAGGTGAGGTGAATGGGTACCTGGCAGGAATATTTATTCTTTGAAATGCCAAGTGCGCCGTGAATGGCTGCCGGGCTAAAGCCAGTGTAATAATAATGTAAAGCGCCTTGAGTACTCAGCAGAGTGGATACGTGCGCTATATAAATTGCATCTAGTATAGAATATTGAACCCATTGGAGAGAAGATTGCCTACAAATTACTTAGGATAAACTCAGCAATTCTGTTAAACGCACACAAACGATGTCACACTCCCTCTGACGTTAATTGTTATTCATTTTCCATAGCCTTAACTTTTAGAAGAAGATCTCTTAATGAACCAGCCATAATTACATTCATTTCATAATCAGAATACTTAGATTCATAGGTATAACGCTGCAGAGTCGGGCATAGACATTTATAAATCATTTCCAGATTCCTATTTTTTAAATAAAAATAAATAATAATTATCAAATATTATTATCATTCTTACCACAATCTTTTGTTTCGTCCGACCCATCTCTGCAATTCTTAAACCCATTGCAGAACAAGAAGTCCTTGATACACTGAAGGCCATCGGCACACTTACTGGAGCCGAGAGGACATGGATGATGGCAACTAAAATGAAGACATGCAAGAAACAAGAGAAAACATTACAAAATGACATGTGATGAGGTTTCATTCAAAGATATAGGGCTTAGGGAATAGATTTTATCTTTTCGATCAATTTGATTGTGATTGTTGGATTATGATGTGAAATATGTAGACCTATTCTGCATATTAATTTCAATCAAACTTTGAATATTGTCGGGTTTAAATGAAAATATAAAGAGTTAAGAAAAACTTGACATATTGCAGAAGCGCACGTAATGTAATATTTTCCTCAGTGCGCAAAATTGTACAAAATATCTTAAAATTGAAACCACGACACGAGGGATTTACTTCATCCCTAGTGAAACACTCTGCCGACTGAGCTTCTCGCTGCTCGCTGCTTTCTACCGATGGACGGATTTTTAAGACATCGAAGAAAGATTCGTGATGTTACATTGCCAGTGGAAATATGTCAAAAAATCCGCTAGTGAAAAAGGGGTGCAATATTGCATCTTAAAAAATGCTCAAAGTGGTACAGTACTTTGCACTTTTTTCTTAGTGTGGATGAAACTGGGCAGCATACTGTCCACAGAACGATTGAGAAAAATTCACTTACTTCTGTGACGTTTTATTTCATGTACAGTTTTTATATATGTATCTAATAGATATTTCAATGGTATGTTACTTGATTATGGATGGCGCTTTAACTGTTGAACAAGACATCAAACCTACCGATCGGATGTTTCATCACGATTGTCTTCACAGTCCTGGACACCATCACAGAAATCTTCAATGAGCAAGGCTTTAACATCACCATTCAGTCCGACACAGGACACTGCAAGGAATAATAGGGAATGAACCATGTTTCTGAAAGCTTGGCCTGTGATTGACAAATTTTAATTTAAGATTTTCCCGGTCGAATTAATGTACGTTTATCAATTTCTTGCGCATGGAACATTTGGTGATATAGGTTTAAAAATGAAAAGGGTGGGAAGTCAATATATATGAGCAGAAGGGACAAAGGAATTGGACAAAATAAGCATACTCCCCTCTTGCTTATACTGAGAAATGTTTAACAGGTGTGGCAACATCTGTTCACTGAATCAACAGGGGACTGTTTTATGTGTGGATAGAGCTATTTTGAAGGCTTGAATGGAATTTGTTTATAACATCAAATTACTTTGTCCCTTCACACCATCCCAAAGCTTCTTAGCGATTTCTAAGGTCATTTTTGAGGGGATTGTCGAAATTGTAAAAGTGAATTATCTTTTTATTTCTTAAACTTACTGCAATCCTTCTCATCTGCTCCGTTGTAGCAGTGATAAACACCATCACACCAATCTTTATCCTCGATGCACTGAGGTGATCTGCTACACTTGGTGAACCCGGAGGGGCATTCACGTTCGGGCTCTGAGATGAGAAATGTGATTGTTTCATAAATCGATAGAATTTCATATATCAACCCTTACCTACATAACTACCACCAACCACCTCCACGGCTACCACCAGTGACTACCAACATCCATAATCAAATCGTCACCATTCGTCATCACCGATAACAATATATCTATTCATTCTGAACAAATTTTTGTTCAATTTAGACCCAATTTCACGGTCTTAATATCTTTCTAATNCGTTCCTGCGGCTATATTTCTTTTAGGCTTTAATTGTTTATTTGTTTTCGTTGCTTTTGTTTGTTCTTGTCGATGCTGATCTTGTTGTTTGGGGATTTTCAGGGTTGTATTTTATGTTGTTTTTGTTTTTGTTCTCGTTCTTTTGGGACTGTTTTTAACATACCGTTTGAGCATCCCTTTTCGTCAACCTTGTCCCTACAGTCTGGCATTTCGTCGCAGAGGGCAGACTTGCTCACACAGATTCCATCACATGAGAACATTTCAAACTGTTCGCACTCCTCATGGCTGCGAGCTAAGTGGAGGAAAGATAAAAAGGAAAACTTTTTCAATCAATCTGCAAATCATTTTAGGGCGTTATCTTCTTATCTGTCACCTCTCCATTCAATGCCGCCTGTTCCGTCATTGCTGGCGACAGATAGCCTCTCGCATTGACTTGTACACAAAATCTATGCACAGACAGCGACACAAAAGGATGGTGGTGACAGATAACACGATTGTGCCCATTTTAGTCTGACAGTCACTTATAAAACTATAAAAAAAAAATGAGTCATGTAAACATCAAATAAAGTATTAAAACCGTTGAAGAGATAATTGGCTACATGCAAGTTCAACATAAAGCCCCAGTCACATCAGGCCCCGGCAGCATCACGATTCAACACGACTCTTTGTACACAGGCAGCTAACTGTGAACTGAGCAAATAGTCGTGTTGATCCGTGTTGCCTCAGGGGCCGTATGTTACTGGGGCCTAATGACCCCGGAAGCAACACGTTTCAACACGACTCTTCGTTCGCAGGCAGCTTACTGTGAACTAAACAAAGAGTCGTGTTGATTCGTGTTGCTTCCGGCTTCCTATGTGACTGGGGCCTAAGATAAACTCAGCTATTCTGCCATAGACACACTATCGATATGCGTCACTCACAGTGACGTTATTTTGTTCATCTACTTATAACTTTTACAGGAAGATCTCTTAATAAACCAGCCATAATGACAGTTCATTTCATAATTAGAATACTTAGATGTACAGGTGTAACGCTGCAGAGTCGGACATAAAAATGTATAAGGCATTTCCAGCTTCTTATTTTTGTGGATGAAATAGATAATAATTAATAAACGGTATGATCATTCTTACCACAATCTTTCGTTTCATCAGATCCATCTCTGCAATTCTGGAATCCATTGCAGAAAAGGAAATCCTTGATACACTGAAGTCCATCGGCACACTTACTGGAGCCGAGAGGACATGGATGATGGCAACTAAAATGAAGACATGCAAGAAACAAGAGAAAACATTACAAAATGACATGTGATGAGGTTTCATTCAAAGATATAGGGCTTAGGGTATAGATTTTATCTTTTCGATCAATTTGATTGTGATTGTTGGATTATGCTGTGAAATATGTAGACCTATTCTGCATATTAATTTCAATCAAACTTTGAATATTGTCGGGTAATGTAATATTTTCCTCAGTGCGCAAAATTGTACAAAATATCTTAAAATTGAGACCACGACACGAGGGATTTACTTCATCCCTAGTGAAACACTCTGCCGACTGAGCTTCTCGCTGCTCGCTGCTTTCTACCGATGGACGGATTTTTAAGACATCGAAGAAAGATTCGTGATGTTACATTGCCAGTGGAAATATGTCAAAAAATCCGCTAGTGAAAAAGGGGTGCAATATTGCATCTTAAAATATGCTCTAAGTGGTACAGTACTTTGCACTTTTTTCTTAGTGTGGATGAAACTGGGCAGCATACTGTCCACAGAACGATTGAGAAAAATTCACTTACTTCTGTGACGTTTTATTTCATGTACAGTTTTTATATATGTATCTAATAGATATTTCAATGGTATGTTACTTGATTATGGATGGCGCTTTAACTGTTGAACAAGACATCAAACCTACCGCTCGGATGTTTCATCACGATTGTCTTCACAGTCCTGGACACCATCGCAGAAATCTTCAATGAGCAAGGCTTTAACATCACCATTCAGTCCGACACAGGACACTGCAAGGAATAATAGGGAATGAACCATGTTTCTGAAAGCTTGGCCTGTGATTGACAAATTTTAATTTAAGATTTTCCCGGTCGAATTAATGTACGTTTATCAATTTCTTGCGCATGGAACATTTGGTGATATAGGTTTAAAAATGAAAAGGGTGGGAAGTCAATATATATGAGCAGAAGGGACAAAGGAATTGGACAAAATAAGCATACTCCCCTCTTGCTTATACTGAGAAATGTTTAACAGGTGTGGCAACATCTGTTCACTGAATCAACAGGGGACTGTTTTATGTGTGGATAGAGCTATTTTGAAGGCTTGCATGGAATTTGTTTATAACATCAAATTACTTTGTCCCTTCACACCATCCCAAAGCTTCTTAGCGATTTCTAAGGTCATTTTTGAGGGGATTGTCGAAATTGTAAAAGTGAATTATCTTTTTATTTCTTAAACTTACTGCAATCCTTCTCATCTGCTCCGTTGTAGCAGTGATATACACCATCACACCAATCTTTATCCTCGATGCACTGAGGTGATCTGCTACACTTGGTGAACCCGGAGGGGCATTCACGTTCGGGCTCTGAGATGAGAAATGTGATTGTTTCATAAATCGATAGAATTTCATATATCAACCCTTACCTACATAACTACCACCAACCACCTCCACGGCTACCACCAGTGACTACCAACATCCATAATCAAATCGTCACCATTCGTCATCACCGATAACAATATATCTATTCATTCTGAACAAATTTTTGTTCAATTTAGACCCAATTTCACGGTCTTAATATCTTTCTAATCATTTGTAAAATCTTGTTACTAAAACATTTCTGCCTAAATGTAATGTCATTATCACTCTGAAAGTTTGATTGCAAATATAATTTTCTCGTAGCAATCTTTAAGTTTCATAGATGGCATGTTCCCGCACAATCATCACAATCACAATAGTTTACCACCACGACCATCCAATTTCATCCTCATTAATGCACCATCTGGTCCACCATAAGGGCAAGATTGCGACCATCGCGACCACTGCATTTGATAAGCATCCAAAACAGCACTTACTTCATCATCATCATCATCATCATCATCATCATGATCATCATCACCATCATCCACGTTGCCGTCATCATCATCATCACTGTCATCATAATCATCATCTTTGCCAAAGTCGTCACCATTATCATGAACATCATAACCAACACCTACACCCACACCATCGACATCACCATTATCTTTGTCTTCATCACCATCATCGTCATCATCATTAATTGTCATTATCATCAGCTTGATCATCGTATTCGAAGTATATTCTTTGATACTTATACGGCAAACATTCGGGCTCTCATCTGATCCGTCACTGCAATCAAATATTATGTCACAGACAGTGTCTTGGAGGACACACTGACTCCCGTCGGCACAAGCAAATCAATAGTAATTATCATCATCATCATAATTATCATCATTATCATCATCATTATCATCATCATAATCATCATCATCATCATCTTCATTATCATCATCATCATCATTATCACCGCCACCACCATCATCATCATCATCATCATCATCATCATCATCATCATCATCATCATCGTTATCACAACCACCACCAACTTACTTCATCGTATAGTGTTAATTGATACTTACGGCATACATTCGGGCTCTCATCTGATCCGTCACTGCAGTCAAACATGATGTCACAAACAGTGTCTTGGAGGACACACTGACTTCCGTCGGCACAAGCAAACCGATCATCGGGGCACGTCAATCCTATGTTAACAAAGATAACATTATTATCGAAGATTCAGTACGATAGTTGAAAGATTTTTTTAAGATAAAGGTGTCACTAACACGAAATAATCTATTTCTGTCAAATTAAGTCGACCACTAATTCAATGCCCCATTGTAATGCTATTCAAATCGGAACCTGCTTGTGATTGTTGTGTCTGCACATTTCAATAACACGGCGTGCAGATCTACTGTCCCTTGACCCACTTTATTTTACAGAAATAATTTACATCGTTTTCAAATTACAATTGCGATTTTTATGTCGTGTTTGGAAATCTCATTACATCAGCCGGTTCCGATTCCAAATTTTAATAGCAGTACAAAGGAGCTTAGAATTTGTGTCTTGATTAATTTTACAGAAAATATGTATTTCTACATTGGTCTACAATCAATATGGCTATAACAGTTGTTCTTGTATGTTGTTGTCCGAACAGAGGTACCTAAGCAGTGGATTTCGCACAAAAGAAGAAGACAGAATGTGGAGTAGGTGGAGATGGATGGTAGGAGGAGGTGGTGGAGGAGGAGGAGGAGGAGGGGAAGGAATGGTGAGGGGATGAGGTGGTGGAGGAGGAGGAAGAAGAGAAGTAGGAAGAGCAGGAGGAGGAGCAGGGAGAGCAGGAGCAGGGAGAGGAGAAAGAAGAAGAGAAGGAAGAGAGGCAACAATAACAACATTGAGTTTCAATTTGTAGAAATGGTTAACAATTATGATAATTAGAAACAAATAATTTTACCTGATTGAACAGTGGTAAGCTCTAAATCTGGACCCAGGTCAAGAGATTCGGTCGAACCCAGGGTGGATGGATATGGCGTTGTGAACACAAAGGTCGGTTCTGTAATCAAAATAAAGTGATAGAATAAAGAACTATCTAAAAGTCAATGTGACAGTACTTCCATACAATTTAGATTGGGTATGAATCTCGGAACCAAAAACCCTGTTCCTTGTTGAAAAAAGAATATGTAGACAAGTCTTCTGGTTAACAAACTTTAAGTATAGATTAAGTATAGATTTTAAAATGAAACCAATCCATATATACAAAAAGTTATTGATTGCTCTTGACATCGTTAAGATTCCCATTATCTCAAGCTCAACATTTACATCCTTATATCATTTCAAATGAGTTTCATTCATTTCATCATACATTGTTTCCTTTAACCAATCGTCTGACATTATCTCTTACGATGTTGTCGTTCACTTGATTTAAATTTTTCATCGTAATGATTGCTGAAATTGTATTATCAGTACAGCGATTCGCAAAGATGAAACAGTAGCGAATAAGAATGAACATCTTACCATCATCACCCTCATTCAGCATCTCATCCGTAGCTGCTTTCAAGTCCCAAAGCTCAAGCTCGAGATCTTCGTCATCATCTGGTAGTTCGGTCGGCGTCATTTCCGTTTTATCATCATCGACGCAGTCCGTATTTCCTACCAAGCCCTTGTTGAGCTCCGTGATCAAAAGCTCTGTCTCAGTTTGGAGCTCCGTGACGATTTCCGTTACGATGTCGGTGATTTCGGGTTCATTTATGTTTTGGATGGTGGTCAAATCATCTGAAAGGATTATTTCGGTTTCTTTAGGAGGCATTGTGTCGATTGGCATTGATGGGTCATCGTCACGCAGGGTACCCGTCAGCGGCACAGTGGTGTCATCAAAAACGTCGTCGTACACGACTTCCGTCATCATGGCCAGTTCTGTAACGAGTTCATAATCGACATCGTCCATGTCCATTTGCGCCAATGACGTGGCGGTAGGGTACTGCGTGTCGTCGTCATCATTGACTTCATCCCCTAGCTCTGTGACCGATACGATCTCAGTAACGACTTCTGAAACGATCTCTTCGACGATGTCGAGATTCATCAGGTCATCGACGAGATCATCATCTTCAATGCTTCTTGCAGTACTGCCGACGCCGATTGTTGTACCGTCGGTGATTTCTACAGAGGGGCTATTGGTTGCGACGGTTGTCTTATTTGACGTAAGATCCACATTCATCAGCTCGTCAATGAGTTCGTCTACGACATCTGGAATGATCGTAGGTACAACATCATCAATATCGGTAAGATCGCCAAGTTCATTTTCTAGATCGTCGTCGATTTCGCCCATCAGTTCGTCTCGAAGATCGTCCAAGTCGTCGTCATCAATGAATTGGTCGATGGCTCCACCTATCTTCTCACTGGCGTCTTTGAGGTCCATGAGATCATCCACCATATCATCAACTTCGACGTCGTGATCAAGCTGGAGGTCGTTCGTTGGAAGCTTCTTGACGACATCCTCTAATCCTTTCAACTGATCGGCAAATTCATCTAAAAATCAACGAAAATTAACGACCATTATCATTTATCGTTACGTCATGAATCTATAGAATAGGTTCATGATTTGAAATAACTCGTCTGACTAGTTACTCTGCTCTTTTAGATTTGCCATTATATTATAGGGACGTCAAAATCTTTTTTATAGATTGGTGGGGGGGGGGGTGAACAATACGTTGTTTGCTGTTTTGTGTTTCGTCTTGCTGATTTATCGCTTCCATCAAAATCTTACGTCGCCTTTAAACATATTTATAATTTTATGCATTACATTGTCAAATTGATCTTATCAACTAAAACAAAATAATCATTTCAAAATTGACAATATTCAGAACTACTTATTCAAATATTTTGAAATAAGGTATTGTCTGTATGGCTTAAAAATCCTCCCATGTAGTATTACATGGGGGAAACTCAATCTAGTAAAGCATGCTCTCCCCTAAATCCCTGACTGCATATATCATTATCATTATTATTCTTCTTATTATTATTATCATTATTATTATTATTATCATCATCATTACATGTAGTAGGAATAGTAGTAGAAGTGGTAGCAGTCCTAGCCTCTGCATCATTATAACTATATTGTCATCATTATCATTAGTAGTAGTAATAGTGGTAGTAATAGTAGTAGTAGTAGTAGTAGTAGTAGTAGTGGTAGTAGTAGTAGTAGTAGAAGTTAGAATTAGTAGTAGTAGTAGTAGTAGTAGTAGTAGTAGTAGTAGTAGTAGTAGTAGTTGTTGTTGTTGTCGTTGTTTTTGTTGTTGTTGTTGTTGTTGTTGTTGTTGTTGTTGTTGTTGTAGCAATTACCTCTGATCTGTGGAAGGGGCGTGGTGATTGTCGGCACGGCAACCAACTGGAGAAGGCCAATCACGATGAGCCCCTGTAAGAACGCCATGTTGAATGTCCTAGTAAAGAAAAAGGTAACAAAGATAAAGTTGATATTTAACAGTTAGTGGCTTATTCCCTATGATATCAAGTGATTGTAAAACGGAATGATATGTTTGGGAAGGTATCATCATCTTGGCGATATCATTTTTAATAATGTAGGTCTGATAATGTAGTAAAATCAACAAAGAGTCGTGCATTTAGGATATTCACCAGGATGGGAAATACTTAAAAGTTTATAACATTCTTTTTTTTATATAATGATTGCGTTGTAAAACAATTATAAAATGTTTTGCAAAATTCGAGGGGAGGAAGAAAGTAGCATAATACAAAACATTAGTATAAGAACTTGAGAATTATATTTTGTATAAAAGTATTGTATTCGATTGCGTAGTTCTGTCGAAATCGAATGAAGGAATCGTGTAATACTTCAGAGAGAGAATGAATTTGGCAGGGGAAACCTTCATTTGCTATGCTTTTATGTTTTGAATGTTTAACAGACATCAAGCCAGTAGGTAGAATATTTTATCAAAATACATGAAATAATTTTGTAAAAAATACATGAAACAATAATATCTTCCTCAAACGATGGTGAACTGTGTTTGTGGTGTAAAAATTGAATGTCAATTAATAGTGCTATCTTGTGGTTTGTCGGAAGCAATCACATATTAAATGTTACATTTCATTTATATTATTCCATCAAGGTTGTTCTTGTTCCCTATCTCCCTTTACGTGACAGGAGGCCTGTCATACAATACTCAATCAATATTGCGATCCTAGCACCCTTTTAATAGCTTTATGCTCCTTCTTGAATAAGCATTCTTGTCAAGAAGTTGATCGATCTAAGTTATTGATTTGGACACATCTAGTTTTGGTAACATCTTAGACAAAGCTGACAACAGCGTTATTTGCTTCCCATGCAGTTTCTCACAAATCATCATTCAGTCTTTATTCATGGTATTTCATCAACAAAAAATGAGCATACAAATGCCCGGCCAAAACAGCATTATAATACCAAATACCCAAAAGTCCATAATGATTCACAAACTCTTCAAGAACCTGAAGAAGATACGTTCTTTTCGTAAAGAAAAATTGATTTTATATCCGCAATACATTAGAGTAGACAATATCAGGAGAAAATGGAGACGAAGACATCATGTTCGCATTTGTTTAAGGAAAAAGACAAAAGGGAAATATATCCATCATAAATATATCCCTTGTCCCTACTTTGTTAAAGTCGGTTCATTAGGAATTAGGATGAAGCAAGAGGTGATGGATGCAGTCACAAAGTGACAATTAAAGTAATTTCACTATGATGTAAAATCGAGAACTGCAGCACAGATATGGGTCCTTATATCAATCAAATAACTGTATGTTGCTATTGATATTGGTATATTTTGCAATGTTGCAGACGTTTAATTCTATAGCTTTACAATACTGTAGGAAAATCTATCACAAATCATTAATAAATCAATTTATAAACTCTGACATGATATTGAAGAACAGTTATCTTTTAGCGGCATAATTTCTTCAATAAAAACATACTCACCTGTTTACCAAGCTGTTGTTTTTATTCCAAAATATTGAAATCCATGTTCACAAAATATCTTGTCCTGGACATTTACCTTGTAATGCTCAAAGAAAGGGTGTTAGGCATTCGGATTCCATTAAAGATTCCAGAGGTAAAGGAAGGGGTGTAGAATTGCACCCCTCTCACAGGACACTAGTGGAGAAGTGCGCGAACAGGGTGCGCAACTTCACGAAGACAGAAAAGATGACGTATAGCCACGTCACAATTCCGAAGATGTTTTATCGTGGGTAGCGCCGTGGCCGTGTCCCCCCCCCCAACACCATCTTCTGCTGCTCGAATCTATTGCAATGTCAAGCTCTTCATGACCCCCCCCCCCCCCCCGTACATAAAGTTTAACTTGAGCAATTAAACACTTGGTGAAATATAATAAAACTGTAAAAACTGTGAGAGATAATAGCTATAATAAAAATCGCAAATTGTTTGAACCAAATAAAACGGTACGATCATCTTTGGTGACCCACCTCCCTTTTGTTCGCTCTACCAGCCGGGTTGCCGGGTAGCTGAAGGAGGGGTGTGTGCTTTGTACTCCTAGTCATATCGTTTTAGCGGAGGGCCGAACGTAAATGACAAGGACTAAACTTTTATTCAAATCGATATGGAATATTGATTGATGCGTCTGGAGCGAAGAAGGAGAGGAAAAGCGAAATAAGTTTAAAGATATTGAGTTCTTGGTTTGACATTATCCATATTTTATCAAGGCAGCCCATTCAACAAAGTTTGGTCTTCCATGGGGCCATAGAACACTACAATTATGTGCCTGCTTTAGCTAGGCTATATTACTTCTACACTAGCTTGTCTCTTTCGGAACCATAAAATATGTTGTAACGAAACAGAAAACAATCTTCCCATCTTCACCTTCAAAAATACTTCATAGTATAAAGAACTCTGCACAATTTGAGAAACCAAAATGCAATGTTATCGAGAATGAAAATGCACTAAATCCAAAAGGACTTAAGACTGAAAATTGTTTGAAATTTTATCATGTAACCAAAGCTGAAAAAAGAAACCTTTTTTCATGACGCACGTCTTTATGAATGTATACTGTAAAACATAATTTTTCCGCGCCAAAGTGAGCGCAGAATCAAAACGCTGTAAAAAAAAAAAAAAGAAAAAAAAAACAACTAACATTTCGATACTATACTCTTTTTAATTTGTTATAATTTTTTCAGTTTTGCTTTTCACGTTTGATATAACATGTTGGTGACATGTCAACTTCATGAGTGCCATGTCTAATTTTCGTATATACCCGCAATCTGTATTTTGGCTCTCGTGTGGAAAAGGAGGAAAGAAAGAAAAGGATGCATTACTTGAAAAAACACAAACAAACAAACAAACGCCATGTCAGAATTTGTACAATATAAAAGCAGTAAAAACTAAATACACCGTAGTCTAGCATATCATTCAGTCTAGAAAATCGTTCGGATCTGCATTATGAGGTATCTGATTTAATTTCCGCAGTCACTTGAACATGTTGAAAGTCTTCAAAAGAATCGTCAGCTTTTTAAAAATTCCAACTTAATGTTTCCGCCCAATGTGCATGGATTTGACTTTAACTTCGGACTTCTGTGCACTCATGAGATCGGGGACCTGTCTGAGAAGAAGGAGAAGAGGAAGATACAAAAATGATAAGAAGAAAAAAAAAAGGGAAATATGAAGAGGAAGAAGAAGAAGAAGAAGAAGAAGGAGGAGGAGGAGGAGTAGGAGAAGAAAAGAAGAGGAAGCGGAAAAAGAAGAAAAAGACGAAGAATTTAGAAGAAGAAGAAGAAGAAGAAGAAGAGAAATAAGAAGCTTCAATCCACTTCGAGTAATTTCATTCCCTATCATTTCATTTTTTTACACTGTTCCGCTTGTCATCACGNAAAAACGACTTGACGGAAAAGGAGAAATGTTCAGTATTCAGCTGTGGCTCTAATGCGCATGCGTACCATTATGTTGATTTCATTGCACGGAGCAGGCGCAGGTGCTAATTTGACATAGTCTTTTTCTAAGCTTGAATAAAAAAGTTTTAAATTCATCAAAATAACATAGAATTGAAGAGATATATTTGTAACATTTTTAATCTGTATCCATCATCTTATTATAAAAAGTCGATTAAACAACAAAAGATGACTATTTACATCTATTTAGAAGGGAAAAAAATTAGCGTTACTTGTATTAGGGTCTTGTTTGCCAGACTACTTGTTGACAGAAGATGCCGTTTTCCGGTCCAAGCCGGAGCTTTCGTTCGCCATTGCTTTCGTTTATAAATGCGTCGGCTGCTGGGGATGCGAAGACAGGGAGAGGCGAGTAGAGTATGTGTACCGACGGAACAGATATATATTCTACCGGCTTTTTTTTTTCAGGCAAATTAGATGTTCATGCTCCTTTGGAACACGAAAACCTGTCTATTTATTCGTGAAACATCGTAATACGAGGTAAATATAGTTTCAAACACCAGTTTCCGCTTATAACGGCGCGGTATATATATATATATATTTTGTCTCAGAATCATAGTCGATGTCTTTTGTGATGTACAGCTGTTCATAAAATCATATACATGTACTGCACAGTGAGAGAAAGGCTGTGTTGTGTTGTGTTGTGAATATGCGTGTTATCATATCGCGAATGAAACATATATATGTTTGTGAATTTATTTGTTGAAAATCGAGATGCTTTGTTGATTGATGGACGTGAGTTTGTGTATTATGATATAGAAGCTAATTTATGATCTCTTTTTCTTTAAATATGGTATCAGCATGATTGAAATTTTGGCTCTGTGGTATATGATCATGTCTCGATATGGGATGAATATGAGCGATGCATTTTTTTATGCGAAAAGGGAAATCAAGAGAAAAAAGAGAAAGTGAGAGAGAGAGAAAATAATGGAAGGGGCAGCATGATTAATCCATGGATATATTCCATGATTAAATGTAGATTCATATTTCTACAAGCTGCAATCCCAAATCGACAAGGCCGTTCTAAGCTTCATCATTGAAATTGTGGCAACATCATATTCTCATCAACTCTGATTGAGAGTAGATATGCCAATGGTTTTATTACTCCTGAAATGGGTTCATCTTTATACCTGGCCTCAAGGCTATCCCCCTCCCCCTCTTCTC
>BQKZ01000009.1:373250-403573 GCA_036244855.1 Temnopleurus reevesii
TCTCTCTCTCTCTCTCTACCATCTAAATACAGTGTAGTTGGTTTACGATGCAGATGCAAATTTTATGTAGAATCTAACCCAAAGGATTGCTTGAGGAATGCTCGACATAATAAATGCTTACGGGATTCCAAGTATTGTTGTTCAATTGTTACTACCACGTAATAAAACTTCACCAATTTGCATCTGTAATCAATACGCAACATTTATTTAGGAGAGCAGATATAGATGTCACTCAATGAACATTTTAACCATGTATAATGTAAACGTTTCTCTTTGCTTATACTGTGTAAAGCGATTAGACGGTAATAAAGACAAAAGAAGACACAATTCTATGTAACAACTCATTTTATTTCCATTGACAGTAATAATTGTGCAAAATCTTCAGTGTAATCAACAGATCAATATAATTGTGTCGGACCCCTTTGAAGAACAGTATTCAGCTGAAAAAGGTGATCCGTCCACAAGTGGGAAATAATAAATAAATGAATAAAATAATAATTTTAATGTATTGTTGCCCTTTAATTAGTCTTTGTAATCATCATTCTTGAATCTTCTTAAGTAGGTCTTCTTTGCTGAACGATCTAGTCAAAACCATATCTCTTCTATGATGCAGCGAATCATTTTAAACTAGTTTCAGTCTTCCTCCTCATCTGCCACCTTTCTCACTTTCGTCATCGTCAATCTCACGTTTGTAGTTGAATAACCCCTCAAATTTCGGCTTGTACTTCACCAAGGCTTTTGATATGCTATCGTTGGTATTCATGCCATTTTCAATTTCGCTCTGGAGATTGGACATGATTTCGTGATGCGTTTCATTTTTATTAAGGTATATGATCTATTTTAAGAAGTTGGAATAGTCATCAAAGAAGATACTTTTGACGGCCCATAGAACTTTCACATGCGTCTTTTCTTTCGCTTCGTTGTCGGTCCAACCCTCAGAGATATAGTTGTTGTATTTTTCGGTCCTTCTTTCTTCCGTTATGGCGTGTTCAAGCCAATGCTGATAGGCCTGGTTGTCCTTTGGGTCTTCTGTGTGAGACGCTTCTGAGTTTGAATCTTCGTTCTCTTCTTCCTCCTCATCACTTTCTCCATCATCATCATCAGCAGCAGCACTGTCACCATCATCAGTTCCATCGGCATCATGACTCTCGTCATCATACTCGGTATCATCTCCAATGCGACACCGTTTTAGTGTTAGTTCATCTCCGCTCTCTAAGTGATTGGCCTCTTCGTTTTCTTCTTCTTCCTCCTCATCACTTTCTCCATCCTCATCTTCACTGTCACCATCATCAGTTCCATCGTCATCATACTCGGTATCATCTTCGATGCGACGCCGTTTTAGTGTTAGTTCATCTCCGCTCTCCAAGTGATCGGGCTCTTCATTCTCTTCTTCTTCCTCCTCATCACTTTCTCCATCCTCATCAGTGTCACCACCATCAGTTCCATCGGCATCATGACTCCCATTATCATCTCCGATCATGCCGATGCGACGCCGTTTCAGTGTTAGTTCATCTCCCCCATGTCGGACAACTTCTCATTCATTTTGAACATAGAATTTTTCAAAATGGATTAATGTAAAATTTAGAGTAAGGTTGCAACATCATTCTTCTCAAAATACATGCAGAATCAATACAGAAATGCTATACCCCAATCGAAAATTTACATTTTGTTGACTTTTCCGAAAAGAGGAGAAAATGTGAACATTTGTATACAGAGTGAATGAGGAGTTGTCCGACATGACGTCACGGATTCCGTCGAATTTGCCGATCGCACGGATCCCCATGAGCGGTAGGGATCGCAATATTTCTGTGACTTTGAAAAGTCATAACTTTTGAACGGGTTGTCCGATTTTGCTCAAATTTTCACAGTTTGTTCATCTGATTTTTCTTCATTCAATGAGAGCTCGATAATCCCAGGGGTTGGTTTCCCGTTAACAATTTTCAACAATGTTTACCAAACCATTGCTATTACCATTCTATCGTGATTAGAAACTATATTAATAGTTCACTCCGAGACTTTAACTTTATTGATCTTCAGGTGGTTGATAAAAAAAGGTTCTTATGTAAAGAAAAAAAAATGTATGTATATTCAGTTCTATTCATCTCTGGGGAAATTACATAATATTAGTTTATTTTATGTAATTTATGTCTTCTATTTTCGGAACTATGAAACTATTATGTGAATGCATCAAGTTCATGATTTGGGCCATTAGCGCCAGCTCAACCGTGAAGGTTATTAAGCAAGGGCACCTTTTCATTTCTTTCACTTCATGGAAACTCACATAATTATCGTCTGGTGTATTTTTCGATCTAAAAATGTGTATTGAGGTGCAGGAAAGATGGGAGGAGAGAGAGAGAAAAGGGAATAAACGACTCCGAATAATAGTTTAGATGTTGAATAAATATTGAGGACGTCCGATGTTTGACATTCCAAGAGCCGGATTTGGTTTCCCTAATTAAAAATCTACCCCCCGCCCAAACAGGGCCGGATCCAGGAGGGGGGGGGGGCACATGGGGCATGTGCCCCCCAACATTTGGAGAGGAATGATTTTGTTTGCTCCATTTCTCCCCTTTTCTTGGGGAGGCCCCCAGAAACCGCCCCTAGCCCGCTATGGCGTCGAGCCTTACTTCGGTGTTTGCACTCGATTTCGGCCAACAGTCCACGTGCCACCCCCCCCCTATTTCAAAATCCTGGATCCGGGCCTGCAAAAATAATAATTTCTTAACAGGAGCAAAAACAATAGAAGAAAAAGTTTGAAGGAAATCGGACGAGAAATTAAAAAAAATTTAAAAAAAAGAGTTATGAACCTTTAAACAGTTGAAAAAAAATGAGCAAATCAGTAAAAATTGACATGTTGCCAATTTGATGACATCATGGGCGCACTACTATATAAACATACAAATAGGGGATACATCTACATGTTTCATGAAGATAACCTTCAGTTAAAGTTTTGAGGAAAATCACATTTTGGGGAAAAAAAAGTAAAAAATTCATAACGTTGGAATATAATGAATGGTCAGTTGTGCACATATGACGTCATCAGTTACCAATTTGTCTAGCTATCCTAACATTCATAACTTTCTTATTAGGTACCCAATTTTCTCAAACTGTTTTTTTTTTTTTTTTTTTTTTTTTGTCGATCTGATTTTCCTGAGTTATTTTGTCTCAACTTGAGCAGACTCCCATTGATCTCACACAGTTTCGAGTCTGGAGTGGCTCATTTTCTGAATCTGAATCTGAATCTGAAAAAGGGTGTTGTTTCTCTGCTGATACTGTTTTCAAGTCAACTTAATTCTAACAATTTTCCACCACATTAACTAAATTACCGTTTTATGGCTGGTTTCGTAATGCGTGCCCTTTTCTAATATAGGATTTCCCGACCAAAATTGGAATAATAGCATTGGATTTCATTTTCTTTTATTTCAAATTCGTCATATTCCGTGAACTCGGAGATATCCCTGGTTTAAATTCCCTTTTCTTGCTTATGAATTCATGATGTTTTCATTTGAATGCGTGGTAGTTTCATTCTCATCGATGATAATTTGCCTTTTTTAGTGAAGCGGTCGTTCTATTAAGCACAAATCCGTTCACGTTCTCTCGGCAGCATGACTTTTTCGTTCGAGTTCATTTCGAGTATATCAAATTAGCACATTTTGCATTTTAATTTTCTCTAGGGCGTTTTCCGTGCTCATTATATTTTCTCTTTATTTGTTTATTCTCTCTTATCTACAATGTTCTTTTTATTTACTTTTTATACAATCTTTGATCAATTTACTTCTCTCTTTATATTTCGTATGAATTCATGCCATACAATGGTTGATCAATGCAAGGACTGCCAATGATGATCAACTTAAGAATGAGATTAATCTTCCTTATCAATTAGTCTAACCACATAAAATGAAAGTAATGAAAATAATGTATATAAACCTGTCTATATTGTGATTCATCTGATTTATATTCATCGTGGGTGACGGGGAAGGAAATGGTTACATAATATGAGTGGGGCTTGGAATATGAGTCTGTAAAATTGAGTCTTAAGCCATCAATCTGCTGTCGGTCCAAAACTGTACAAAGAAGTTAATTTTCTGAACATTTCCCTAAATTGTAAAACACTTACCATGCATTCCCCTGTATTCCTACCCTGCATTCTTAACTTAAATGATATCTTTCAGAAAAAGAATTCCAGCCGCTAAAATTAGAAGCTAGAAATGACACTCCGATGATCACTGATTATTTTGAATGCTAACTGACTCGTTTCTCAATCGAATGATGAGACCTTACAAATATTCGGCAAACGTCGCAAATGTGATGAAAAAATTAAAAAAATGAATGACAATTTGCGCGGCAAAAACGATCTACGCTAATTCAAACGCAAAAAGTACTGATTCAAATGAAAATCCTGTGAATTTGGCCGGACAATCCTATATTTGAGACGGAGCAAGCCCCGATTATTATTCAGTCAAGTCATACATGTAGTATGTTTCTTTTGCTATATTGCATCAGTTCATGACTTCATTCTATTTAAGAGCATTTTTGTATGGCTACACATCGCACAATAGTTGATATTAGAAACTAATGACATTATGAAAGCTGAGCGACGAATAACAACAGAGGCTGGCCAAACAACCTCACTGAACCCGAAGAGAAGCGGTTTGAAGTGGATCTTCCTCGGTAGAGCACTGTATGACTTCCTTCCTCAAGGCCAGCTCACACATTTGCCTTTTTAGCCTGCCTCTGCCAGCGTTTTTGAAAATTAAAAACGCTCCCCGAGCGCACAGTATGCGCTGATCATACGGTGACTGACGTTCGGCTTGCGCCCCAAAGAACGTACGCCGAACGTCAGTTCACCACATGACCTGCCTCTTTTAAAGGCCTTTTTATCTTTGTGAAACACCTCCCAGGTTGTAATTTATGATTTGGTCATGCTTTTTTTTTTTACCTATTTGTGTTTGAACAGGGGGATAGCGGACCGAGAGGCTATTCATAGGTAGTCAGAATGGGTAGGGATAGGAAATATGGTAGAATATTAGTCCAGTTGAGGACTGAGTGTTCTGATAGCACCCACCTCTGCATATTCAATTACACTGTACACACAGGGACTGCACTGAGGCGCGATCAGAGGGGTATACATATCAGAGGGTTATGTAAGGACTCTGTGGTTGAGTGCAGTGCAGTCCCTGTGTGTACAGTGTAAGTGAATATGCAGCGGTGGGTGCTATCAGAACACTCAGTCCTCAACTGGACTAGTAGAATATATGACGAGTGGAACATGTTCTCGTCTCCCATCCCAATCCCACCCCCATCCACATGAGAATAGACCGAATTTAGAATTTCCAGCGTTTTTCATTCGATTCTAAATCTCATTGTACATTCAAGTATGATTTCGTATGATTGTTGCATTATGATCAGTTGTAGTACATAAATATAAATCTAGTCGAAGAACTTTTCATTTCTGATCCACGACCAGCAATGCTCTATGATAAGATTGCTCGGTCATGATACTTACAATAGAGTTTTCATCCATCATTTCCTTTGTATTTCTACCTATTATTTTCGTGCCACTTTCGTATATTCAGTGCTAATTTTGCGACGAGTTTTTTATGCGTAAAATGATTATGATAAATTTGTGCATCGATATATCGCAAGCTTTGGGGGATGTATTTTCACTTTTAAATGCACTCACCATTTTATATACATGTATTAGCTAATCAATAATGTTCTTTAAACTTTCTCACGCCCACTGTATGAATCAATGGCATAAATTATACTCATTCTTTATTTTTCTCCTTTTATCTTCATGCAGTTCCCACAAGTACATTGACAATTGCATTTTCAGCGTTGAACATTAAATAGAAGCATGAATTCAGTTCGTGGTAAGATCGTGTACGAATGTGTTTCACAACGAGACCTTTCTACGATATGGCCCGACGAACCCCCGAACCGACCAGCATACAAAGCCTCGCAGCTCAGCCTTGCACCGTCGGGAACACCTCAGCCTATCAACGGCTTCACTACCTCCCAGAAAAACCTCCAAGGTGTGACGTCACTGGTGACGTGTTGGCTGAAGAATCCGCGACGCTACCGATGGGTGTTGACGCTGGTCATCTCTATTATATTCGCCTGTGTTCTTGGATTCCTGAACAACTTTGGGACCCTGTATATGTGTCTTCGGAGAGATCTGCAATCGTCTGCAACAGAAACAGGTTGGTCATTTTCATTTTTCGGCACCAGAACGCCAGATTCGTATGTTTTAAGAACAACACTCGAAACAGATACACTTTATACAGAGATGCTAACCGTTCCGGGATATACACATGGCATTTTTCATACGAAGTCGAAGTTTATCTCCAGTGAATGGCTTAGAGTACACGGGCATTGCTGTCATGTTTCCCTCACGTTTCGTCATTGAAATTTTAATTTTGAACTCATGCATATTCGAGAATGGTAGGCATCTCTGTTTATATTTCGTCACGAGTTGATAGCTCACCGAAAATCAGTTTGTAGAAGTTGAATTCGAAATTGCCGAATAAATAATAATAACAATGATAATAATGATAATAATACTAATAATAATAATTATAATAATGATAATAATAATAATAATATTAAGAATATTTTTTTTTTAAACAGGTTGGATTGCATCTCTTGCCTGGTCGCTGTGCCTACTTTCTCCACTCATCACAACGCTCTACCAACGCCTTGGACCTCGTCTGGTCGCAACCCTGGGCATCATTCTCTGCTCCATCGGTGTCTTCGCCTCGACCTTCGCTCACAACATCTGGACACTCTACCTGACATTTGGAGCTGTGTTCGGAGTCGGTATCAACGTCCTCTTCATGTCCTGCATCAACCTCGTCACGTCGTACTTCGATAGCCATGAATGCACGATGCCCACCGTGCTTCCTGGAGTCGGCGCAACGATTGGTAAAGTTTTGCGATATGGATTCCATTTCGGGACTGGGAAGGACAGTGGGTCTGGTTTAAAGGTGCCAATTGGTGGCTTTGATCTTATGTAATGATGTAAAAATACCGTTACTTAAGATCTTTGTTGCTAAGTTATAGTCTTAATTTGTTTAAGTTATTGTTTTAAAGTCCAAATATTTTGGGGCGGGAGACACATATACTCTTCTGAAGATATATTTAAGTGAAATGTATGTGTTTATTTGATTCGTTTAAGTCTTTTTTTCTTGTGTTTTTTTATGTTTTCATTTTGCCGATGATTTCGCGAACCGGCACGTAAGCTGCTACAGCTCTGCTGGCATGGGCACAAATAAAAACCCCAAATCGCATCAAATGCATTGATATGCAGGTTAATAATTATATTTCATAATTTGATTCAATGTAATAATTACTGTTTTATCCCACCTCCCTGCGCTTAAGTGCAGGTTCGATCAATTTGACTTACCGATGATTTGTAAATTCTGCAGAATGTTATTGTTATAAATTTCTCAATTTATGAATGTATATTTGTTTGTGTCTGGGTCTCGTGCTTTTTTCTAACCTCCCCGAGGGCCCCCGTATACCGATCATTCATTCTGCAGGCATGCTCATCTTCAGCCCCGTCCTGGAGATCGTCTTCACTCGCTTCGGCTGGAGAATGTCCCTTCGTGTCATCTCTGTTGTCATAATAATCCCTGGCCTTGCCGGATGCCTGCTTTTCCGACTACCAACCTCCCCGGACAAGCCCCCAGATGTCACCAAAAAGGAATATGACGAACTCGAGAAGCTTCAACTCAAGGCTCTTCGACTCAAGGAGATCAAGGACAGGGCCCAGAAGTCGAAGGACAACTACAAGCTCTTACTCAAAGATCCTATGCACTGGGTTTACGGACTGGCCACGCTGATTTCTAGTATGACTCTCCTTTGCAGTGTTATCAATTTGGTAAGTAATGTCAGCTAGTCAATTAGATCAATTGTAGAAACGCACAGAATGGATTGATAAAGTAGATAGCATATTGTAAGCAGTAATTAGTTTTGATATTGAATAATAGACATTAGGACAGAATTTATACAATAAAATGAATGTATGTTTCAGTATTCTTCTAATCGATTATTTGTTGATGTTTCTTTCTTTTTAATGATGAGTAAACCAGCACAATCTATTTATGTTCTGATTTTATCCCAATCACCCTTTTCCCCATACATGTATTGAATTTCATATTTTGATCAAACTCGATTATATATAATAAACATGTTCCTTTCCTTTTTGTATGAAGTACTAAAATTTATACCAATATGATATATTGAATATCCCTCTGAATATAATACCTCTTATTTATACATCATTATAAATAATGTTATTATTTTGTCTGCAAAAAACAAGAAAGTTTTTGAAAAGCAATCTTATGTTATTAGAGTGAATGTCATTAACAATAACGAAAGCAAAACGATTGCAATCAAAAGGACTTTGTATAGGAACTTTATATCCCCCGTAGACCTATACGTATATAGACACAACAATTTGCCATCTTTTCGCAGCATATGCCTAGCCATGCCTCTTTCTTATACATACAGCCACTAAGAAACCTCGCCATGTGCGTGTGATGGGATGATGGTGGTGATGATGCGTGTACAGCATCTGTGAAAACGCTCCGCAAGCGGAAGCACAACCTTTGCAATCACTTCCGAGTTCGGTCTTTTACTGAGGTTGACCTTTGGGCGTCTCGTGCTACTGGAGATGATGTTTGGTATTGGGCAGAGCTCATACGGCAAACCTGCGTTGGAAAATGAAGAAGAAGATGAGGATGTAGGTGATGATGATGATGACTTCTCCCAACAACGTACCATGCTTGACGAAACGTCCTATTTGTAATTACATTTGGTGTCATGTCTGTTTGACAATGACGAATAGTGTTGCTTCTGCAGTGGATTAAATATGTCACGAGGGTCATACGAAAAATTGAACCTGTATGCCGTCCTTATATGCTCTAAGGAACGGTTGCCAACCAATGTTATGCGTAGTCACTTTAAACAAAAAAATGTATATGTTCAAAAGACAATAAGATTGTTATTAAAAAAAAACATATGCGTAGAGTTAAGAACGTATCTAATTTCCTGAAAATGTCAATACAGTGGTCTTAAATATCTCAGGATTATGTCTTAAATAAATAAGGGATCTTCTGAAACTACTTATCCGACTATAGAGAGGTGTGGAGTAAAATTGAAGTTTAAAAAGCTCAAGCTCTTTTTAACTTAAGATTGTGTTTTATTGATTTTACAGAAATATTACTTTCAGTCTTTTCTGTATGGCAACCAAATAATTTTAATGTAGGTTTTAACATATTAGATTCCAATGAAGTGAAATGAGCATACTCAGTATTTGGGATATTAAACGTAAGGTGCTCAAGGTAGGAACAGCATTTACGCCTAGATCTATGAAACGGATATGAGATATTCTGTAAATAATACCAAAAGAAATGATATTTGTTATGGGAGCATGGGATAGAGTCAATATTTGATTTCAAACCACGTAGACGCAACCTGACGTCATTGTCATTGAGATATGAATACTGGAATGCTGTCAGGTCGTGAGTCTTGCAGTGTGTTCAGCAGTCTATCGTTCATCCATCCATCCATACTTCGGTGGTTTAGCCCGCGATCATTCTGCACTTCGTTTGTCCGTTTGAGCAAGCTGGCGGGAAAATCAATGATGGTGGCCCCAACGTGAAAATCGAAAGTCATCAGGAATATCCCTGACAACTTTCGATAGTTGTTGGCCTTGGTACCAGCAGTAAGTTCTTTAACCCCCGTGCAGGCAGCGCCAGTCTTTCCCCCGTCATCATTATATTCGCTTTCAGAGAACAAACTCCTCACATTGTTATTTGGAAATAAAGTAAAAGAAATTTCTCGAAATGATAATCAAATCTCACAGTAAATTTGTTTATGGTAATCCATTAAATCAAATTAGACGTGCGTTTACATTCTTGTTTAAATGACAAGTTTTGTCTTTCTAAAAAAAAAGTCAAATATAAAAGTGAGTACATCAAAATGTCAATATCCAACTTAGCATAGTTTTTGCCCACCCATGATAAAGATCCAGGGCTTGCTACTACCAAAACTATAACTCGAAGTACGTTTTATCAAATATTCATTGCTTTTTTTAAGTTGGAAATTATTTAAAGGAGAAGAAAATTGGTTCTAGAGATTAAAAAGAAATAATTATAAAAAATAAAATAAAATAATCGATTGATGGCGACTGGTGCTGCCTTCACGCAGTGAATGAGTTTGCCCTTTATAATCTCTTTTATAGGGTCTACATGGTAAGTATGATTGTGCCAATATCGAGCTCTCATCATCTCTTCATTAATGTACAATTTTTTTATTATTATTATTGCCAGCTCAGATGGATTTTGGTTTAGAACTAATTAAAAAAAAAACATTTTCAGTATTGATTGGCAACCAAATTGTCAGAATACAAATAGGTGATGAAAAATATAGTGTAAATATTTATTTTTCAAATGATAGTCGATAGGCCCTTTATTAATGATCATATGGTATTATTGAATTGCTCCTAAAAGTAGTCTCATAAAAACGTTACACGTCAAAGTGTCATATATCTCATTTTTCTCGAAAACAATTTGTACTGCCAAATTATTTTTATCTTCTTTTTTTGACTTTTCGTTGTTTTTTTTTAACGCCTAAATATCTCGATAATTGTTTAATATTTTATTTTAGGGGTGTCGTCCAACAAAATTCTATTGGATACGGATATTTTCTTTATTTTGACGTACATTTGAAGTGATGTTGAGAGCTTGATACATCATATAGTTCAATGCAGTCAAATAGACTGCATGCTATTATCTGAACCGTATAACATACTAATCGCCATGTACAAGAAATTTGAAGAACGATATCTGTCATTTGGCTATTAAAAAAAATGAATCAAATTATGATACTTTGCTCGATGATTACTAGTTGTAAGTTTATTTTGACTGCTCAATTTGATCGTGTGAATTTATATTGCGCATAATTGTAGAAAATGGCTCTTACAACCAAATATCTCAAAGATTGAAGTAATAGTTAAACGTCTTATTTTTTTTTCAATGATAAAGAAACACAAAATAGATATATAATCGTTTGTAAACGATTACTGACAGCCTTTGGTGATGTTTCTTCAAATTCCTTTCCAGGCGAGTAGTATTTGTTATTTATCCCGGTTCCATTTCATGGTTGATTATTGGCTTTTTACATTTCATTTACGCATCTTTAATAACCAAAATCTACTGTCATCGAAACATTTTCTCAAAATTATCCGCAAAAACTTAAGCAAAAATCTACAACCATTTCAGAACGTATATCCATAGGCACAAAAATGTAAAGACCCGTCCAAAAGTTTCATCATTCCTGTCCCTTTTACTGTGGAAATCGCGCAAATTGGGCATCGGTTACTTACTATTCTATATCTTCGGGGGCTCGACTGTGAAACTACGATTTCTGCATTCATCGTCGTGACGTCATAGGAAACATCGACCATTCTGTCGGTCACGCGAACATCGAAAGACCTCTCCTTTAATATTTCTTTCTTCCATTTGAAAACGATTATTGCTCATCTATGTAATAAACGCTCATCTTTGTTGCTCATGATAGTATAATAAACAATGCTTCATTTTGTTTCATGTTTATGAATAAAGAAAACAATTGCAGAAATCGGGGAAATATTGTTTTTCTTTGGGGCAATGTGATTACTTTTGAAAAGGGAAAATGTAATGTGTTCATCTTTTGACAGGGTAAAAAGGAACCATCAAAAAATTATATTATGGTCTATAAGCAATATTCTATTATTTCAACGGGGAAATGTGAATTGCAAAATATCTTGTGTTTGTGCAATTGATCTCAAACATTAAAAAAGGGCAAACTGTCGATATTTCTTTTTTTATATAAATGGGGATCATGAATTTCAAAACACTTTGTGTTGGAGCATTTGCTCTGAAATACCACAAGAAGGAAAAATTGTTGAGATTTATTTTCATTTTAGAGTAACATTTAGCCCATAGAATGCTCGTTGTAGTGAGTGTGCTTAACATGCTTCAAGGCACTTTAAAAATGAATATACATGTATATTATGATATTGAAAGTTCTACAAAACCAAACAAATAAAAAATGATCATAACTTTCCTGTGTAATTATCCTCACAAACCTGATGATTACAAATGGTTTGAAGGGCACCACTGGTTTTTAAATATTGAGATATCAAAATATTATACCGGTTTTAATATTTTCATGATATATATTTTGATATTTTCATGATATATCTATAAATATTTTCAAAATCTCCACAAAGCGCATATTATCATATAAATGATAATCTAACAAACTTTTGCATGTGTGATTGCGCAATATAATGCCGAATGAGTTTGATGTTTTGATGCAATTTTTTCATAAATACTTGGTAAATTCATCATGTATTTTTGTGTCACAAAGCTAACATTAATTAAATATTTCTCATTAGCAATTGTCTTGTATGACGTTATATAATCTAATATGATACGAGAATGTGTGTGTATCAAAATCGTCATTTTAAAGAAATGTTAGTTAAATTTTAACATTAATATTAAAGTATATGTGCAAAATGTTGATGAATATTTTGGTAAATATTTGCGATAATACACAATTTTTTAAAGATTAAATGTTGTTCTATAAAAAAGCCAATACAAATAGTGTTTATATGTAGGCCCTTTGGAAAAGGTAAGTATTTATAGTTGTATGTAGATTCAATCATTACTTTTACACAAGCTAACGCTTATTTCTTATTATAGATATTTACTTATTTTTTAAGATTACGACATTATATTATGAATCCCGTTTTATAAAAAGCAGTGATAGATCTTCCCATATCACTCTCAAATTGAAAAAAAAATCCTTTCTCCCAAGACAGTTGCATTTTATACAAATGCTATCTATAATTACAAATATTTGCAGCAACTTTTTGTAAGACAGGATTCAGTTATTTCCATGTGCCTGTCGCCATTTCCAGATCGTGACGGCCGCCATTTTTTTTGCTGCTCCCCCTTATAGGTTGAACTGATTTCCCTTGCTGGTTATAGTGATGAGAGATCAGCGTTCTTCATGTCCATCCTGGGTTTCGTGGACACGGGTGGCCGTCTCGTCACTGCCTTCGTTGGTGATCGCTTACCATGCTCTCGTATCCTGGTGATGCCTATCTTCTGACTGCTTAGCGGTTGCGTGTCTTTCATGTTGACTATAACAACTCAAACTGCTGCAATAATTACCTACGTTACCGGTGAGACAATTATTTCACAATTTTGACATTTTGTTTTACCCTCCCGCCCCCCNAATGAAAATAAATAAATAGATAAATAAATAAATTTCTAAAAACATAAATAAAAGATTTAAAAAAATTATTTAAAAAAAATAGAATTTAATCAAAATTTGAAAAGACCTATTTTTTTAATCACGAACAGAAAATATTTGCTTCCTGTATTAAAATTCAGCATACTTATTCTCTCTTCACGATATTTGATTCGTTGCGTTGGATTAACTTTGTGTGAATAAAGTTTGTGTTGTGAGCACAGTCATAATTCTTTGTCACAATATTTATAACAGCAAGTACATGGTAATATCAACCAGAGGTGTAACACAATTCGCATAACAGTACTTTGAATACTTTTTACTTGTCTTTTACTTTATAGTTATTGGGCTTGCACGTGCAGTCATTTACTCCATCATATACTCAACTTCTGTGGAGACGTTCGGCCATGCAGTTCATCAAGAATCTTTCGCCATTATGCTCTTGATGACCGGTGTTGGGTGCTTAATATCCCCGCTCGTGCCCGGTGAGTTTCCTGGACAGAAGAGGCTAAACTTACCCTCTGCATCCTTTCTATTCTTACATTTTTATGTTAGGCTTATAGATTTTAGGCCCACTATAATTTCCATCCATGGTAAGGGCATCAGTTTAAATAAAAGGCGTATACTCGAAGTGCCACATAGGATCATTTTCATTATAGGTACCCATGGCAAGTATCTAAACTTTCTTTTCTTAGCCATACGATTTCAACTCGTAAGTTAATTCTTCCGTGGCATCTCTTTTCCAAACATTTTTCCTTTAGGTCATAGGAGATCCACCTCACCTAATATTTTCCTTGAATCCTTGCTCGCCACTTTTCCAAGCATATACACATACCAAATGTAGTATCTATTTTTTCATATCGTTCTCTTCATTCATCGTCGTCTCCTACTAGTTCTCGTATCATATATGTCGTGGTCAGATTTCAGGATTACTTCCATTATGCCAAATATCCAAAGTTTACTTTCATAGAAGGTATATAACTCCCAATGGAAATTATTCAAGAATTACCTTCAATCCTAGTGGTAACCCGGAGGACATATAACGAATCTTTTCGACAGCTTTTGATTTTGATTGAATAAAAAGCACTATCACTTACTGTTGCTATGGTAACTGTCGGAAAATAACGACTTGTCGCTCCTGGCGACAGACTTCATGAAACACCCTCTTGGTATCTCTCATATCGTATAATTTGGCTTGCACAACTTTGAATCTTATTTTCTTCATAATTTTCCGTGACAGGATTGAGCTTCGACCTGACCGGCTCTTACAAGATGGCCAACTACATCTTCAGTATCCTCTGGCTTGTATCCTGCGCCAAGTTTCTTGCCGTCTATTTCATGAAGAACTACCGAAACAAGAAGTTGTTTGAATCGAGAAGAGACAATCTTGAAGAAGGCATTCGGGACGCGGAGGAACCGAATGAGAAGAGGATTCCAGATCAGGAGGCCATTGATGATGAAGGTGATGATGACCCAGATAATGGAGATGATGATGTTAAGGAGGTTTTGGAACCTCTAACAATGAAGATCGCAGACCCACCCCCGCATCAAGAACAAATACCGGATGTAATACAGCTGCCTAACATTCTCATTCACAAAGTGTCTTTGGTGTGATATGACGGATAAGCATTAATAGTAAGAGAAGATGATGTAGCGAGAAAGAGAGAAAGATAGATACGGAGAGAGAGCGAGAGAGAGAGAGAGAATGAAATTTAGAAAGCGGGAGAGAGAGTTATATAAAGATTAAGAGATGGAGGGGAGATGGGGTGGGAGAGAGAGAGAAATTAATATCGCAGAATGGCAATTCCATGACAATGTCATGTCCGTTACGCCCACAAAGATGAATATCTTGAAAACTATTTATTTAACTTCAAAATATATGAAACCAGTATCTGTAACACATATATTGAATTTCAAGGAAATGCATCAAGACAAACACTCGCTGTTCGCGTAACGGACGTGACAAGCCGTGGGAATGCCGAAAATCGGAGGGGATATGACAAGCAGCTGGAAAAGATTTATACCCTTGCTCATCCTACACACGATTACCTAGACATTCACAAAAATACTGCAATCATAGTTAAACAACGAAAGTGATGTCTTGTGAGGGAAATAAACAATTAAGTGCGCATAGAATCGAACCAATTTCTAATAAATTCAGATCCCACTGATATAATTAATCGTATAATCTACATTGCTGCGCCATAGAAGGGCCTCGGATGTCGTGTTTCTAAAGACACATTAGAAAAAAAGTTACCTTATGCAACTCATTATTGCTTGCCTTTTCTTTGCTCATGTTAATATATAGTAATAAGTTTTACTAATTTTTCTGACGATGATAATGGATGGTGTTATATACCTTGGCATTTGCATAATACTTTGCTACGTATAAGAAATATTCAACCGGACAATAATTATTTATATATAACTGTTAAAAATTGTTTCACAACTTTCTGGAATACTGTACATGTACCAGGAATAAGAGGATATTCCTAATATCAGAAACTTTTACTAGCAATTTGACTTTTAGTACTGTACATTGGATTAATTATTTTCGTATTTGAATTAACTTCAAGATAAATTAAAATAATCCTTGTGATGTTATGTTGGTTAGGCCTGTTTGTTAAGACAGTCGTTTTTATGATGTACTTAGAAGCGTCTTATTTCGATTTTTATTAATGTTACCTTTGGTACAAGAACGCTTTCACCATACAAGTGAATTTTACATTTTGGTAAGGCCTACTCAAACTTTGCGTTTTAAGTCTGCGTTGGCCCAGCGTTTTTGACAATTAAAAAACACTCCATGAGCGATAATTAATATGCTGATCAGACATTGGGCTGACGTTCAGTTTGCCTTCAAGGAGCTTTCGCCGGACGTCAATCCACGGTATGACCTGCGTCCAGGCAGCGTTTTTAATTTTAGAAAACGCTAGGCCGACGCGGGCTAAAACGCAAAGGTTTGAGTCGGCCTTTTAGCTTTGCACCTCACTACGACCAGATCCTTCAGAAGCCATGCTTAGTTCTCGTGTTTATCAACCAGTAAATACAAACAATTGAATTTTATAGACATTGTGTAACTTTTCGGTTGTGAAGTTTGAAAAATGTCAAATCAATATGTCTGCCATCAACAATGACGTTCAGATAGATGGAAACTCATACCATATTATGCAACAAATAAATTACATATGCTATATCAAGATACATGTATCTGTGAAAGTTTGAATTCCAGCCTATGGAAGCAGCATTTTTTTTTCACGTGTTTGAAGCATATTACATTGATTTTCTCATCTTATTTGATATACACCATCAACTATTCAAATAACTTCTAGGATGTAGCAGTTGATGATATTTTATATGAAAAATATGTCACACAATGCCTTTAAGATCATTAGCTCACAATCAGATCATTATTAGCTTATGTGTATGTGAATGTGTCATAAAAAGCTCAAAGCATATTATTCTAAGTGGGATCATCAGATCACAATATCGTGAGATTAAGTGGCCGATAGTATTGTTTTAAAAAAAAGGAAGCTCGTGATTAGAGACACAAATTGCAAGTAATGGTCCGGTGTTTGTATTTTATGGGTCATAATGCCAAAGGTCAGTTGAGCCCGGCATCAGAAAATGGCGATATTTTGATAAGGGTTTATTTCCTTACTTAGCAGGTAAATGTTTATAACTACATGTACAGTCTAACCTCGTTATAACAAGGTCATTGGGACCAGAGGAATTACCTCTTTATATTAAGACCTTGTTATATCAGGGTCAAAATACAATAAAATACAAAGAGATGGGACCAGGAAAATTACCTTGATATAACGAGAGCTCGTTATATCAGTGCTCTTTATAACGAGGTTTGACTGTATAAGCTTTAGGAATACTGCTTTTCCAGTTGGTTTGATAATGAAAAAAGTAAATGCAGATACATTATACTTTCTATATAAATTTGAGCGATTAAAAGGAATTTATTTATTTTGTGAGCACAAATCTTTAAAAAAAATATTAATTAGATTACCAGTGTTAAATGAGGTTGGATTGGATTTTAGTGATTTTTCAATCCAAGTTGTCGAATTAAATAAAACTTTATTAAATTTCAGATTGCAAATTCAATCCAATGGATTGGAAATTATTAATGAATAATCTAACTTAATTATATCAATGATTAATATATTTTAAGAATAAATCGCTTGAATTTAAAGAGAAGAGAGTGGCACACAGTGAACTTGGAATGGGGGGTTGCTGTAATTAAATTGATACTTTGTTTGTTATGACTGTGACTAAACAATGTTTATTAAGACAATCAATAATGTGCCTGTTCTTGTAATACAAAATGTCTGGATCAGTCTGCTTAGTTTTCGCGCTATATATATATGAAATGATGTGTATATAATGAAAAAAAAATATTGTTGGTATATAGCTGCACATAATATTAAAATTTTTCAAAAAATACAATATTTGAAGAGATTGTTTTTGTTTTTTATTAGCTTGTTTCTTCGAAGAGATTGGAAAATGCCAACCTGGAAAACTTCAATGAGTTCAAACTCCTATATAGGCCCGTAGTCCGATAGCAAGGTTTTACTTAACCCTGGACTAAACCATTGTTATTTAGACCAGGGCTATTCAAAAGTTATACCAAGAGTCTAAAGAACAATGACTTAGACCTTGGTTAAGTTAAACCTCGCTATCGGAATACGGGCCTAGGGTTTAATTTTGAATATAAACCCAACTAAATGCCCCCCGCCCCATTGAAAGTAGCGTAATTGTTTTAGCGGGGGGGGGGGGGGTCCAGTAACAAGATTTACACGTACCGTAATGTCTGTCCAATATCTGGCAAGATTATGTTTACAAATCAGCATGATCCATATGCCATGCGTGATTGTTTCACTTTTTTAAGTCACATAAGTCACTTTTAATGAAATGAACTGAGCACAAATCGTCCGTGTAATAAAGAAGACGGGAGCAAAAGGGTATTGTTGCATGAACGCAAAAAAATCCCGACATAACGCCAATTCAACGGGCATTCTGTCGAACAACGTGTTAATTGTATAGAAGGTCACGTTTCAATTTGTGTAACAATACCCTCTGGGTCCCGTCATTTAGTGAAAACACGGACGAAATGCCCAAACATTTTCACAAATTTCAAACTTGGCCAAAATGTTAGAGTTAAACAAAGTGATTTTCTTGAAAATTTTACCTATTTATCCGAAATATCTGTCATGACTATGTGAGTAGGAGTCTGAAAATTTGCTTTATCGCCAGTTAAAGCAAATTAATCATTTACTGTTAACATAATCCTTGGTACATGATGATCACGAAAACCCTTGTGATGGTTTATATGTGCTGGTTTATATCTGATGTTTGCTCACTCATGCCTAAAATATGGATGGTTAATAACCATTTCCTGTAAATTCTGTTACTGAACGCTCTACCGTTATAAGAAAAAGTTGCTACTTTCATATTGTTGCGTTTTCATACTTTGTAGGCCTGTTATTTTCCGTTTAGAGTACACTTTGTTTTGACATTATCTTGTCATTTTCATGGAAATAGAGATTGTTCTATACATGTACTTTTGAACTAAATCATTAAGAACATTATAATGGTGTAAATAAATGGGAGTACAATTTTTCTTCCGTTTTAAATTCATCCAATTTTGTCTCGAAACCCTCTTAGTAGAAATACGACGATATACAGGATATATGACGATGAGGACAATATATTGATTTAGAAATTGATCTTTATTCTATCACCATATTTTCAACATTTTACCAAGGAATTTGAAGTCGGCACGAACCCGATTTCTCAAATATCTGTGATTTCTACACGAAACTGTTTGAATTGAAATTGTCCAACACTGCGCAAGAAAAAAATATCCCTTGGGGAGCTGTCATACATTTTCGTTAACAGCCAAAGTCAGATCAATATGTTTGATGGCCCCTGTGATTGGGAGGAACGTTTAGATAACGTTTAGATAGCGATCGCAAGCCGAGTGTAGCATCATTCAGGCGTCTTCCTTGTGACTTTATGCTCCTACCAAGATAGAAACTATTTCCGCAAAATAAAGTGGATCATGCACAATAGAGCCGTACGCTGTGTATTCAAATGTGCGGACACAACACTCATAAGCTGGTTCTGATTTGAATAACATTACAAAGGAGCATTGAATTGGCGCACGACTTAATTTTACGGAAATAGTTTATATCGTGTTTCCTAAGGATTCGTCCATTACTATGTCCAACACATTTGCCTCTATACATACCGTCTGCCATTTCCATACAATTTGAAAGATGATCCTCGAACGCAGAAATAGAGGGAAAATAGGCTCGACTGGCGCTCCACGCGTCCTTCGTCCTTATTTCTGCGTTCACGAGGCTTTTTTCCTTTAATTTTTATGACTGCTGGGCAAACGTAGGCTATAGACGCAAATGTGGGAGCAAATAGATATCTCTACGATGTGAGTGAGCATTTTGTCATAAGTTGGCTATAAACGCAGATTAATCTTTCAAAATTATGTCAAAGTTGCTAACTAAATGATGCCCATCACAGATGGAAATGAAAATGAAAATTCATAACTTTGAATGATAATTCGATTTTGCTCAAATGTTCATAGTTTGTTCATCTCATTTTCCTTCATTCACTAACCAGTACCCCACATCAATGTCGGGGAAAAGTTCCCCTTTGAAAATTCCCTAGTCGATAAAGCTTGATTCACCCATTTATCATTTTATAAGGTATATATATATGATTTATTTGAAGGAAAAAATAAATGTTTTTTTTTTATTTGAATTGAAAGGTGTATATATATATATATATATATATATATATATATATATATATATGACCTGACAAGTATTATTATGTAGGATGTGTTTCCCCAAAAGCGATTTTATATTATGTATATCTTGTATCTCTGATCGACTGTTGCAGCCTTCTTTCCCTCTGTCCTATACTCCCTCTCTTATTGTTCTTTTTTTTATTATATAAAGTATATATTGTATAATTTATGTATTGTATTTTCTTTGTTGTTGTTGTTGTATCTGTCGGCGCATCCAACACAAGCTCTGCTTCTGGATCTGCGCCCTTTTCCTTCAATTTGTTTACGTACCTTAATGATTCATGTTCTAATTATCCTATAATTTGATTACAATTATAAATTGCTACACTGTACATCACTGATTTATTTAAAGGAAAAAAATTAATGTTATTTTGAATTGAATTGAAAGGTGTATATATATATATGATCTTTGGCGTCGTGAAGACCAGTCTCCTTTGCCTGGAGTAGCGCTCCTACTCGACGGTAAACGTCAACCTAAAACCAGAGCGGGAAACACTGAAGTCGGTGTTGAACTTGATATACAGACCAGATCCTACAGATGAAGTGATATCGTCTGGCATATCTGTACCGCAGAGCTTCGCGAGGAGCATGTCCTGGTCACTGTCTCCGTCATATATCTGTTTAGAAAAGAGAGAAAATATATATAACACCATACCATTGGCCAAGGGTACTTGACCATAATTCACTTTATTACTGACACCAGTAGAAACGTCATACTACCTATTCTACGTTTGCACATCGTGGTCAAATCTCTTCAATTATAATTCATTTTTGTTCATTGACACTTCGAAACCTGGAATAGCTCGATACCTTACATTTTTATGAATATGGCGGAGGAGTTTAGGGGCCAGAGCGCCCCCTCCCCCCACATCCAGTAGGTAGAATATTGGGCACAACATTCGACAAAAAGGTACGCAATTTCTTTAAGGAGTTTTGAACAATTTCATGATCAGGGATTATCGATCTATATATTTTTAATCTTACAAGTCTGCTCATATTCTCCCGATTTCTTTTGGAAGAAAGAAACAAGGTCCCGAATGCACGTTGACCATCATGGACTTAAATTCGTCTAGTCATGCGCACACCTTGGGGGCACTTAATTTGAGGTGATCACATTTATGTTTTTGCTATGGGTTGTTCTTTTTTTGTTTGTTTGTTTGTTTGTTTGTTTGTCAGACTCCAGACGAAGCAAATTTAGCTGAGATGGACACAAAATTGCATTTATAGCCAAAGTCTGCCGATCGTGCATTAAATTTTTACAAACGTAAGCTTTGTGAACCAAGAAATAGCTTACGAGCAGTATACCTGCCGCTAATTACGTTTTAGTTAAATGGGTTCCCTAATAAATGCTAAATTAAAAAGGGAAGAAAAGATCAGAAAATAGGAGTAATCAATATATACAAATTAAAATACAAAGTACAGTCTAACCTCGTTATAACGAGGTTGTTGGGACCAGAGAAATTCCCTCTTTATATTGAAACCTTGTTATATCAGGGAAAAATTACAATAATGAAATACAAAAAGATAGGACCAGGACAATTACCTTGTTATAACGAGACCTTGTTATATCATTGCTCTTTATAACGAGGTTTGACTGTAATATAAAAAGGGTGTAGCCAAGTCACTATAACATCTGCCAAACGGATATCAAACGTCTCTCCTCCATTATGTCAAAGCTCACGGGAGCGCCTTTCCAGTGTCATGAAAGCTGGACAGACGGTAACTCAACACAAGATGGGATTTTAAGTGGGGTCACACATTTGCGCTTATAGCCATCGTATGTGCTTGATTGACTAAGTTTGATGGTACTATCGTTATGAGCACGTTTGAGAGTGACAATCATGACAATAGCACGTGTCTGGCGCTATCCAAACGTATTCAACACAAGTCAAACTTACTCCCTGCGTATTTCTGCGCACCGGTGGATTGTCAAATGAAGTTGATCAATGCTAAGACTGCCTCACGCGCCGCGACGTTGCGACGTCTGTCCAGCGTTCATGGCGAAGCAATATGGAGGAACGTCGCTTAGCCAACGCTAGTGCATGCGTATCTCGAACCCAAGATGGACGCCTTCAACTTCGGTCAAGTGTATTCGCGCCATACTTCTGCGTTAACCTAGTCCAGTTGAGGACTGTGTATACTGTATACCCCTCTGATCGCGCCTCCAGAGGGGTATACAGATCAGAGGGTTATGTAAGGACTCTGTGGTTGAGTGATTGCAGTCCCTGTGTGTTCAGTATAAGAGAATATGCAGAAGTGGGTGCTATCAGAACACACAGTCCTCAACTGGACTAGCATTTAACCAAGCTTCACGAACGCCTGGCAGACATTTGCTGCTGTAATCGCAATTGTGTGAGTATGCATACTGTAAAGCATGTATAATGTGAATGAACTGTCCCTCACCTCTAAACTGTCATAGAGGCACTCCGTATGGTGTTCAAGCTCAAAGTGAAGGAAGGTGATAGTGGCTGTTTTACCAGCTTCTCCAGCAATCGTCCAAGGACAATGCACATCGTCATCGTACTTCTCGGGGTAGTTCGGGGAGGTGATGATCCCAGATTCCGTCACAACTGAGTTACATTCTGTAGGTAGTCATGGAGGGTTAGAATGGTAGAAATCAATCAACGTTTGCCAATAATGCCATGAGAATAGCAGTAAATAATTGAGTACTGATATCAAACCGTCGATTATTATTTGTGTGAATGTTTCTGAAACTTCCCATTTTTTGTCATTTTTAACCGATCATGTATGGTTTCATTTTTTAACCAGTTCCGACATCTTATTCCGACAGCCATGTTAAGACATTTCTGTTGGACTTGTTGTTGCGACGATGTCGCGAGAACTTTTGCCAAATAATACCATTGACAATGAGATTATCTTGAATACATGATACTGTTCTTTGAAAATGGGTAACGAAATTATTTTTTTTATAACATTTACACTTGTAAAGTGATTTTCGACAGCGGATCTTAAAACCGGTCCAGCTAGTAAGAACCACTTTTGAAAAACTAAATGAAAATGGGTTTTAGCTATTCCAGTTGTTCCTTCATTGTCGGTATAAAGGGCACTCGTTATTGAATCAATACATACCTAATACATCGATCATATTGTAGTTTGCTTGGAACCCCGTCCTTGTTATGCTGCCATCAGTTTTGAATCGGAGTAGGAGACTGGTATCAGTGCTTGTGATTGGATCTGGGCCTACTGTACCACAGTATGTACCAATCAGTTCAGCTGAACTGTCAGGACCATCATAGATCTGTATGAAGAGGAGAGAACGAACTCTGAATTTTAAGGTCTCGCGCTCGTGGTCTTCCCGTGTGGTGGGTCTGACTCTAGCCTATCGATCGGGGGCCCATAACATAAAAGAGATACAATCAATTTAGCGATTAATCGCAAACTTTACTATATAAGTTCCCATAGACTTGCGATTGATATCAATCCCATAATTGATTGGAAATCCGTATGTTACGGGGCCTAAATGGCCGCGGTTCGAATATCACCCAATATTTTAATTTCCTTAAGCAGAAAATGCATACATATCGTAAGGCACTCAACCCAGGTGATGTCAATGAGTACAGACGGGATAAAATTCCTATAAACCAAAGTTGCAAAAAAAAGTAAGGTAGCCTTAGCCCTTATAATAAAATCGATACATTTTCTTGGCAATGAGTCTATGATAAGAGCTTGTATGATTGATGTCTTATGCATTCGTCCATCGGACGAAAGCAGCGACATGCTCAGTCGGTAGAGTGTTTCTTTTACAATAAAGTAATCCAATCATGACATAGGTTCGAATGACGTAGCTACGAAGCGCACCCATGTGTGTATATGTGTGTATGTGTGTGTCTGTCTGTCTGTATGTATGTCTGTTTGTCACAGAGGCTTAATTTCTTTCAGGGTGTTTTTTTTTCAACTTTGTAGAGTATTGCTCCCTAAGGAAAAGGTGCGGTGTATATTAGTGAAAATTGTAATATACTCAAGCGTATCACACCTTTTTGAAGACGTACAATATTGCACAAAAAATGGTGCTCCAAGTGTTGCAAGGTGAAAAAGCACGACATAGTGTAACATATTTCCGTTTAAACAAGGTCGGACGCCAATTCAATGATCATTTGTAATGCTATTCAAATCAGAGCTGGCTTGCGATTGTTGTGTCCGCACAGTTCAATAATCGACGGATCTTTAGTCCCAAGACCAACATTATTTTGCGGAAATAGTTTATATCGTGTTGTAAAGTGCATGTTTTTTTCTCATTGTTCCTGGGAGACCAACTTTTGTTGAATGGTCTTCCCCGGTGAAATATAGGTAAATACCGAAAAAGATAGACAGATACAATTACATCACTTACCATTAGACTATCATAGACGCAGTTCGTAGCAGACTCCAGATCAAAATCAATCACATCGACGTAGACAGTACCACCATTGGGGTTCAAGACAAGGTAGTCACAATTCAGATTGTTGTCATAGTTAGAGGGGTAGTTCGGAGTGGCGAAGGAGCCAGAAGCCTCACTGAACTCGCTGTCGCATACTACGTATTAAAAAGAATGTCATAATCATAGAAATGTCAATTTGATCCAGTACTGGTACCTCGCCAGGAGACGATGCGTATTACAGCGTGTTTCAGGATCGGCAAACTTGGTCGTAATACTCCGGTCACATATTTAGGCACCGACTGAACACGACTCAGCACGATTCTTTGTTCTGAGGCATGCAGCTAACTGAACAGAATAAGAAGTCGTGTTCGATCGTTTCGCTTCTGGGCTTATGTGACTGGGGCCTAAATTTAAGTCGTAAGACTGAGAGTTGCAAAGTACACGATGGCCTTATGAGTGAATAAGACTGGTATTTCGTTTATTTAAATGGCTTCCTTGCTATAACGGATGATCCCCACCCTCTCCCTCGGAGTATAGATTATACATACCAAAAGGAGTTGGGATTGGTGGACGAAGGTCTGGATCTGGAATGAATCCTCCGCCTGATCCCTCGCCCATGTAGAGGAGGAGGTTTGGAGCACCGACGGGATCCTGGACTGCACCATTGATGGCCTTTAGCTGGATGGTTTCCTTCACCATAGCTGGTGTTAGGCTCGTGTCATCTCCGAGGAGAATGGCTGCCGCACCTGTCATTTGAATGAACATTTGCATGTTAGGAATTCCAGAGTGCGAGAGAATGAGCCATCCAGGGAAGGGCATAATAAGTAGGGTCCATATCTAGAGCCGAAACCCTAAGGCTTCAGAAATGACAGTCCTGCTGAAGCCCATGTAGAAGAGGAGCTTTGGAGAATCGATGGGGTCCTATTGATGGCCTTGATTTGGATGGTTTCCTTTACCATGGCTGATGCGGCGGTCATTCTCCTCGGAGATGACCGCCGCACCTGTCATTTGAATGAGCATTTGTTTGTTAGGAAATCGATAATGCGAGAATGAAGACTCAGTGAAAAGACACAAGCGGGGTATAATCCCCGGTCACATAGGGGCCCGGAAGCAACACGATTCAACAAAGAGTCGTGTTGAGTCGTGTTGCTTCCGGGGTCCCATGTGACCCGGGCATTACATCTAGAGCTGAAACCCTAATGCTTCAGACACGACAGTCTTTGGGAAGCCAACGCGTGCAGCGCAATGGCGAGTTTTTCCAAGTCACCTTTTCATCTTTTCGTCTTGAAAAACGCACCAAGACGAGTTTGTACCAACTAGACAAGTCGTCAAGGTGAGTTTGTAGAATAGACGCCTTCTAGATTTCTCGTCCAAGACAAGGCGCATAGGCGAGTTCTTACAAGTCTTTACAAGTCGCCTTTGCGCCTTCTCGTGTTAGAGATGGCGCCTTGTCTCTTTTTTTGTACAAGTTGCCTTCTCGCTTTGGCGAGTTGAATGACTCGCCTTCGCGCTGCACGTATAAGCTCTCGTAGGACTGTCGTGGTTTCTGTTCTAGATGTGAACACTACTATTGTGAGTTATACATTTCTGATCTTTAATACCCAAGGTCATCTTCACAAATACACATACATACCCTCACATATACCCCCCACACATATATATATATATATAAATATACAGACAAACCTGCTACATGGGGTATTGCTATGGATGGAATCATACCCACACACATACCCACACACACCCACACATGTACCCACACACACACACGATCACACACATACACACACACACACACACACACACACACACATAGGTATATATAGACAAATCTGCTACATGGGGTGTTGCCATGGATGGAATCATACTCACACATATACCTACACACACACACATATATATATATATACCCGCACATATCCCCCCCAAACACACACACACAAACATATACAGACAAACCTGCTACATGGGGTGTTGCCATGGAAGGAATCATTCCCACACATAACACACACACACAAACACACACATACGCCAACACACACATATACCCACACATACGCCCACACATACACACACACACACACACATAAACATATAGAGACGAACCTGCTACATGGGGTGTTGCCATGGATGTACCGCTGATGGTATTCGACGCGTCGTCGCCACCAATCCAGGCCGATGTGATGGCCACACCCGGTGCAAAGATGTCGATACAGGGTCCATAGTTGGAAAACGAAGCCCTGGTATCAGAGTCGTCAGTCGCACCAACTGTGATGGCCTAATCATCGCAATAAAAAATGAAATGCAATAAAAGTAACACTGCACGCTTTAGTGTTAAGTGTTAAATTTAACAACAAACGGGACCACACTAGACAGGTGTTAAAATAACAATTTGGAATCAAATCAATATGTTCAAACACCGATTGGTGTTGCTCAGGGCCTTAAACAACACCAGCAGGTGTTGAAATATATTAAAAGGATTCCAAACAGGGCCCCGTAACATAAAGATTTGAGATTAATCGCTAATCTGATAGTGATTGATATCAATCGCTAGTTTATAGCAAATCATGTACTAAAGTTTACAATTGATCGCAAAATCAAATAGCGATTGATCGCAAAGCTTTATGTTACGGGGCCCTGGTGTTGTTTTAACACTTTTTTGGTGTGGTCCTATATATAGATTCAGGTTGATGTTAGATTTAACACCAGCATTTTTCCAGTCTAAGCAGAAGGGACAAATGCAATGTACAAAAATATACAAAATCTATTGAAGCATTCACAATACGGTAGCTAGATGCACATAAATGAAATTCCCTACATTCTGATTCTGCCGCGAAATGTCAAACAGGTGCCCCACCTATTTGTAAATAAAGAGGGTAGCTACTTTCCTCAGTGTCCATGAGGCTTAAACTAAGTTGTACGGTGTGTTCAATTCATTTGCCTCTTCATATTTTACAACATGATTGTATAAAGTTTTGTGATTGTCTTTCCTTTTTGATAAATGACACAGAGTAAATAAATACATAATACGATATAAAGTATTTTCGAAAAGTTAAGTCGAACGTAATTTCAATGCTCCTTTGTAATCATGGTGATGATATTGAATTCGGTACCGGCTTGTCATGGTTGTGTCCGCACAGTTGAATACACGGTGTACGGACCTATTGTCTGCGTTCTAGTTTTCGGAAATAGTTCATATCGTGTTACATATAGTAACAGGGCGGTGTTTTACCAAGTTACGAAAGACTTTGCGCACGACTGGTATCAGTTCTTGTGCTAAGTGATCGGGAATCCTGTGCATATTTCACTCGTTTAACATACTCCAGTCTTTGGTAAAGTCGTGTGTAAGGCTCAGGTCACATAGGACCCCGGAAGCCACACGATTCAACATGACTCTTTGTTAATTCATATTTAACTGCCTTCGACCAAAGAGTCTTGTTGAATCGTGTTGCTTCCGGGGCCTGATGTGACCGGAGATTAATGTTAAGGAGAATTTGTTGAAACGTCGTCCTGGAAGATGATTTTATTTACCTCTAGAGTTCGGGCGGGAGATTTGTTGCAAGCTGAGAAGTCATCATTACCGCCTGACACAGAGATACTGATACCAGCATCAATGATGCCTTGTACCCCATCATCCATAGCATGGTTACCGCCACCACCGAGAGACATGGACGCTGCAGCAGGCAATGCAGCATTGTTTGCAATCCACTCGCAACCTACCCAGTAAAACAAGAGAAAACAGGAACAAAATATGATAAATGATTAACAAGTTGGTTTATAATTATTATACCCAGTCCGGATATTATTTTTTGCCTTTATTAGCACCATTGTGTACCCATTCAGGTTAAAAACCCTTACAGAACCTTCCCAGGAAAACACGAAATAGTGAATAATTGATAGTGATTTGAAACTGGGTAGTCAAAACGTTCATTAAAGGGAAACCAGTCTCTGGAATTATCGTGCTCTCACTGAATGAAGAAAAACTAGATGAACACCTTGTGAAAATTTGAGCAAAATCGAACAACCCGTTCAAAAGTTATGAATTTTCGAATTCACAGAGATTTGACGATCACTGCCGCTCATGGGGATCTTTACGTTCATCAACGCCGACGGAATCTGTGACGTCATGTCGGACAAATTCTCATTCACGTTGTACAAAGAATTTTTAAAACAAATGATGAACAAAAAATTTAGAGTAAGGTTGGAACATGGTTCTTCTCAAAATACATGCAGAATCGATAAAGAAATACTATACCCAACCGAATTTTTGTTTGTATACAGAGTGAATGACGAGTTGTCCGACATGACGTCACAGATTCTTTCGAATTCGTCAACCGCACAGATCCCCATGAGCGGTAGGGATCGTCATATCTATTTGACTTTAAAAATTCATAACATTGATAGGGTTGTCCGATTTTGCTTACATTTTCTTAGGTTTTTTCTTCTGACTTTTCTTCATTCAATGAAAACACGATTATTCCAGGGGTTGGTTCCCCTTTAATGATACGCCCAGTCAGAAAAATGTTTCGGTATAAAGGTTAACTCACACATTTATGTTTTAGCCTGCGTCGGCCCAGTGTGTTTGCAAATGAAAAACGCTCCTCGAATGCACCGTATACGCAGATCAGACGGTGGACTGACCTTCGGCTTGCTCTCGAGGAGCGTACGCCGAACGTCAATCCATCGTATGGCATGCGTATTTGTGCATCCAACGAGCGTTATTAAGTTTATAAAATGCAGGGCCGACGCAGGATAAAAACACAATGGTGCGAGTCGGCCTTATAATCAGCATTATCAGATTATGATGCGGTAATCGGTAGTTGGGGAGAATTATATTTCCAACAAAAGAGTGAAAATGGTCGGTAATGCAGAGCTGATTGTATCCGTCGTTTAGAGGATACTAAACCCAAATCTAGTTGATTACACCTTCATACCATTGAGGAAAAAATTTCATTTTCATTGACCGACTGTGAGATATTGTTCCAAATTTTGTCATCCACTCCGACGAGACAAACTACTGGCTGAACGGGTTCCTGCAGCCTGTTGCATAAAATTGGTCTAGAAAACTCTGGTACATAACTCTGGCACACTTAACGCTAGAGTTTTTCTTTGTGTAAAAGTTTGTGGCAAAGTGGCTCTTTGCCCGAGTTTTCGTTATTTTACAAAGTTTTCTGTGGCAAAAATGGCTTGTGCTGCAGGCCACTGGTCACGAACATGTACCTTTCAAAACGGATTTCCTTACCAGTTAGGAAGTCCAGTTTTGTGACCACTTGAACTTTTTAGACCTGTCGTTAAACTAGTTTCTGTTAAAGTGGATTCCGTTAATCTGAACATGGTCAATGATGTAGAGGAAAAGGGGGCCTTAGATCATCTGTACTAGACTAATGAATATTGTTTTAATTGATTGATATGGTTAGAATTATAAAAAGGATTCACTTTAAGGGGCTATTACCTGCAACAATATCCGCAGTAGATCCACTGCCAAAGCAATTGAGCACCCGAACTGCATACAGATGGCCTTGTTTAGCGACACCATAGGCTGTGCCTGCTACAGTTCCTGCGCAGTGAGACCCATGGCCATTGCAGTCATCTGCCTGTAAGACAAACCAGATTCAAATGGAGTATCATCGATGACCAATAGGCGGGTTTACTAATAGATGCAAATTTTATGCATACCTCTAACACAAAGGTTGTTCTTGACAACCCCAAAGCTTGCCCGAGGCTTGCCCGACATAGCAACAAGTAATGTATGCAAACTGGATTCCAAGTATTGTAGTCTTATTGTTATCAACCAGTTTTTGGAAT
>BQKZ01000009.1:404721-416324 GCA_036244855.1 Temnopleurus reevesii
TTACTACTCTGCAAGTTAAGGAATGGCAATGTGTTGTTGCCTAGTTGTCTCTAATCTATGGCCTCTTCTACCAATGTAATTTCTTATGAAAGTGGTTATTATTCGTTCACTTCTCTCATAAATCTTTCCTGACAAAATAATATAGGGGAATGCACCGACAGACCTATAATACAGGTCGTCCGTGTTTTCACGAAGTGACGGGAGCCAAAGGGCATTATTGCATACAGACAAAGAAATCCCGACATAGCGCCAATTGAACGGGCATCCTATCGAACAAGGTGCTAATTCTAAAAAATGACACGTTTCAATGGATTAGCTCATTTCGTGTAACAATACCCTCTGGCTGTCGTCACTTCGTGAAAACACAAATGAGGCCTAGAACTATGCTCCTTGAATTACCATAAGCCAGGATGTTTTAAATTTTCCTTTGACCAATACTTATATTGACACCTTAACTTAATTTCAATTGAATATGAATTTCAAAATTACATTTCCACCATCATAGTCGTAACCGGTAGAGACTCTGCCAGCGTAGTCCTGGTGCCCGAGGTTGATACCGGTGTCGATCACGTAGATGTCCACGCCGCTTCCTTCATTGCCGATCGGATTGTACGCGTCATCGAGCGGGAGACTGAGTTGATCAATGCGGTCGAGGCCCCACGACGCCACCGAGTCTGCCCGTACCACGGCATCCTCCTCCACGTACTCAACCGCATCCGAGGCTAAGGCCTATACAGATAAGATAAGATTTGATTTGATTTGATTTGATGAAATTATATAACTTATTGTACTCGTCGTCGAGAGAGAGACTGAGTTGATCAATGCGGTCGAGGCCCCACGACGCCACCGAGCCTGCCCGTACGACGGCATCCTCCTCCACGTACTCAACCACATCCGAGGCTAAGGCCTATACAGATAAGATAAGATAGATATTTTTTATTTTTTTTATTCGAATTCAAATTAAAATCATTTTATTTTCAGTTCTTTTGATAATTCAAATATAAACAGTCATAAATAATAATGGTAATATGACAAAAGAAATTAAAAAATAGAGGTCAGCAAAGAAGCGAGGCTAGTTAAGAAGGGTCAATAGGGTGTGATATAGACTTTGCAAGTAGAGTATGCTTTTACCAACTTTATTACAAGGTGAGACGACATGACTTTTAAACATATATCTACAATGAGAAAATGCAATATATAATTAAGTATAGACGAGTGTCATAATGGGAGAAAGTAAACTATACATATTACTATGGATACAGTCACACGTTGATTTTGATATTGTAAGAATTATTGGTCTTTCTGAAAACGGATTGGATATAGAGTAATTCTAATTAAGTTATGTGAAGCAATAAATTAAGGGCGACAAGTATACTACAGTTAAGGATAATTAAAATGCGTACTCGAAGTTGTAATCATTTTCTTATTCATCTGAAAAAGACCGATACGACGCACTTAAATGACATCAAACATAATTATTGTAATCTAATTTACGCACGTACATTTCAGTTAATAATAATAATGATAATAATAATAATTGATACGCATGAATGATTTCAGATATTGAGTGAAGTCTCTCGCTCCAGTACATATCTAAAAAAAAAAAAAAAAATGCGACCTTTCTGAAGTAATAAAGTTAGAAAGTTATTCCTTACGTATTTTACGTGGTATGTTTTTAAAAAGATATACTTAGCTAAAATGATATTGAATATTAAAGTGTGAAATATTAAATCGTATACAGATTGACCGTAAATTAAATTGTAATTGAAGCGGATTGTAGTGTAATGAAGCAACATTTGTAATTGAACTTTTTTATAAGCCAAAGTATTTAAATCTTCATGATATCATCTGATTACGATAGCAAAGGTCTACTATCTCGAAAAGGATCTATTATATTATTTATTGTATGTTAGGTATTTGTTGTATTAGTGTCAGGATTTAACTATTCTTTCTTTCAAACATATAAACACAATTTCGTATCCTATAAGCTTCTGTTGGTGGCCGCCGAGCCTCCACCCCCTAAAAAAGTCGGGACGTTACTGAAAAAAAAATGTGTTGTCGGGGATGTGACATTCGCTTAAATATTTTCTTAACATTCAGCCCAACTACCTCCGGGCAACAAACTTGTTGATTTACTTGGTTGTCTTAGCATACCCACAAAGAAGTGTACGTATATAGATTATGGAATCTGCATTATCACCAGTACAACACAAATATTAATCCAGTGACAAATGATATTTTTTCTCTCGATATTTATCAGTTGACCTTCGAATTTGTGTATTTGCAGACGGTACCAGGGGCGTACACAAGAATGTGCAACATTTGAGGAGGGGGTGGCGGCGGCAAAAAAAAAGATCTTTACCGCTATCGCTTGAAAATAATAATAATAATAATAATGATAATAATAACAATAATGATAATGATAATAATAAAAATAGCAATGATAATAATCAAAATAATGATAATAATAATGATGATAATAATAATAATCATAATAATAGTAATAATAATAATAATAATAATAATGATAATGATAATAATAATAAATAATTTGCATTTATAAAGCGCCTTTTCGTAAGATTCCAAGCGCAATTTAGGGAAGATAGAAGAAATACAGGCCAACAAATGCATATATGTACAGAAATAACAGAATGAGAATACATGTATTACAAACAAATAAGTTAATGGAGCATATAATTACAAGAAAAGGTGTGTTTTGGGACACTTCTTAAATGAAGAGAGTGTTTGATTATATAGACTATGTTGTTAAGAAGTGAACAGGTTTCATCTCACAGCGACGGCCTTAAAAATTGGAACAATTATTCATTCTTCTTAATGGGGGGGGGGGGCCGTCCCGTCCGCCATACTTTTCATTTCTTACATGGGCGCCCCGTTCTTATCTCCCTGATATACCCTTGGTAAGCGCAATATCAAATTGGTATGCTACCCGAATGTTAACGTAGATGTGTGAAGTTGAAGTCGAACGAATGCCTTAAAGCACATGCATAGTTATGGTAAAGATTAAGAAATGTGAATTTTGGGGATGTTTATCATGACTAATTCTTATACACATTATGAGACCGTAAAATATTTTTTTACGAACTGATACTTTGACAAATTTGAATTTGACCGTTAAATCCATATTTAGCGTCCTATAAAGTTATTTCCGAGATTTTACAATGGAATAATAGAAATATATACAACAATAATATTCTGAAATTATCATCCAATTATGTGCGTGAGAAGTTGTCCTTTATCAAGAAAGAAAATATTGAATTAGTGTCGAGGGACACGACACTGATATATTTTGCAAATTTTAGGCTATAGCTTTTCCAAAACTTGTTCATTTTTCTTTTGTGCAACATGTTAATGATACTATATTTCATTTTATACAGATTTGAAGACAAAATTTGGCGATAAAGATATTCGCTTTTACCAAAACTTTACTTGGGCTTTAAATCCCCCCCCCCCATTTAAATCAAATAATGATGCAATCGCAAATGGGAATAATCATTCAAGAATCGTGAATGCACACAAATGATGATTATGACATACCGGCATTAATATGAATAACGCATGTGATAAAGCAAATCTATAAGCGAGTTAATAAAATCATCTATTCATGATAATAATATTGATTGAGGATTGAAATTGAAATTGAAATCAATTTAGCACTTCAATAAAAAGAAACATGCAAAATTACAACTCACAACAATGTTTAACAAGAGAAAGAAGTAAAAAAAAAAATATGACGTGATTGTATCATCATTAAAGTTTTAAAAACATTATAGAGTGATGTCCCTTTACAATATACAATTAAATACACATTGAAAAAATACAAAAGAATACAAATTAAGGAGTCATGTCCACCAAATGAAGTAACATTAAATACAATACTGTTAAAATTTCTGCATAAGGTGGGATCTTAATTCACACTTAAAGCTGTTTACTGCCCCTTTTCAGTAGGTGATTTGTTCCACAAGGATACTTACCATCTTCACCATGCTGTCCGTCAAGGTGGCAGCAAACCCAGGAAACACCTTTGAGTACTTGTGGGATATCTTGGGCTGTCCCAGCTGGGCTGCCAGAGCTTCTACATCTTCTCCAGTCTACAAATTGAAAAATATAGATTAATAAATAACTAAATAAATAATATACAAATAAATAAACAAATATATAAATAAATAATAAATGAATAAATGAATAAATACTATTAAATAGTAAATGATAACAAATATCAGAAATAGATAGATATATAGGCCTAGATAAATAAATCTTAAAGGATTCTACATAAACAAATATAATGACTCTATTATTATGTATATAACTGCTATACAAAGGGTGGACGCAAATTGGTAGAGCATTGTGCGGATTCAATTAGGAATTGGTATATTTAAAAAAATTGCGGTAAAATATGAAGAAAAAAATGGCTCTTGCTAATATGATTGGGGTGTTTGACTAGTAAACGATTTTTAACAAATATTCACCCCTTTTCCGAAAGGATGGGGGCAGTTGAAAACTTTTCAAAATACGAAATATCTTACGTATCCTTTTGTAATTTTACTCATTTTCCATCTAACTGTCTAAATATTTGCCAGACTGACACTTGCACGATTTTATGGCACGCATTGGCATGATTGAGTTGTGTCATTGCTCAAAATAGACGTAAACTCAAGTGAAGTGTGCATAAACTCGTCGTGACTGCTCGACTTTGTAAATGTGTGCAAACTGTTCGTGAACTCATCGGAACGATGCAGGAGAATGCTTGCCAGTATGCGCCATGCCACGAACCGCCCCCCCCCCCCCACACACACACACACAAATCAATCAATTGAATGATTTTGTGTTGGGTTATTCCAGAGACACAGCAGGATCACAACACTGTCCGTATTGCATAAACTCGTCGTGTCAATGCGGGAAGTGCGTAAACTATTCACAAACTATGCGTGAAGTCGTCGTGCCAGTTTGTGTCAATGTGCATGGACATCGATGAGCACGCATTCGTGAACTATTCGTCGTGCACTGAATGACAAATCTCCATCCTACATATCAGAGCTCATTTCTCAGCACAAGCCAACCCGCAGTCTCAGATCGGCAGACCAAGCATTGCTGTCNTACTTACCATCTTCACCATGCTGTCCGTCAAGGTGGCGGCAAACCCAGGAAACACCTTAGAGTACTTGTGGGATATTTTGGGCTGTCCCAGCTGGGCTGCCAGAGCTTCTACATTTTCTCCAGTCTACAAACGGAAAAATATAGATGAATACATAAAGTAAATACATAAAGTAAATACATTAATAAATAAATAGTTAATAAATAATGATAACTAATAAATCAACAATAATAAATACTAAATAGATGATAATAAATAATAAATAAATAATGAATAGCAGTAGATATTAGAAATAAACAAATAGATTAATCTTAAAGGATTCTGAATGAATAAATATAATGACTTGACTCTATCATTATGTATATAACTGCTATACAAAAGGTGGACGCAAATTGTACAAGTTAGAGCATTGTGCGAATTTAATTAGGAATTGGTATATTTGGAGAGAAAAAAATTAAGTAAAATATGAAAAAATGGCTCTCGCTTCTATGTTTAGTGTGGTTGACTATTGAACGATTTTAGACAAATATTTACCACTCTTCCGAGAGGATGGGAGCAGTTGCTAATCGTTGAAGATATTATTTGGCAGCATCAAGAAAATATTTTTTCGATGCAAAATATTTTTATTTAATTCGGCTCACGTTTAGATGAAAATACGAATATCGCGATCTCATCTCACTTATTTTCTACTTACACTCTGTTGCAAGGATAAAACGGTTATTGAGAAAAGTGAGATGGAGAAATATGGCGATTATTGAGACAAAGATGTTTTTGTAAGGAGGAACGATTCTTAGTATTTATTAAAACAATGTATAAAGAATTTTTTTTAAATCGTTGAATATCTGTAAATTGTCTCTAAAGTTGATACATGAAACACACGATGACAGATGCATTGTATAATTATCAAATTGGTTTAACGTAATAATGTATTATTGCTCTCATTCTTTTTCTTCTTTCCGTTCTTCTAAGCGCTTGGAAACATTAAATGAATCGGTATGTAAATATCAGATATTATCATACTATTACTATCATCATTATTATCAGTAGTATTGTTATTATCATCATCATTATTATTGTTCTTAATATTATTATTATTATTATTATTATTGTCATTAATGTTATCATCATTATCATTATCAATAATCACAGATGTAATGAAAATCGCTTTAAAAGGACACATACCTTTAGCTTGACGATGTATTTCCCTGGGATGGGCTCGTCGACTGAGTGAAATATAGCCGCAGACGCTATGCCTGCAGCGCAGACAAGCAACAGGAGGATTTTCATTGTGACTGGAGAAATAGACAGAAAGTAGGGAAAATAGAAAACTATTGTCAAAAATACAACATTTTAGGGTTTGATAATGAAGGACGAATAATGCTGGTCGTAATCTTGCTGGACTAAGCTAAATCATTCAACCTGGTAAGTCCAGAAATGTGATTAGTCCATCAAATGTACTCCGTCTTGACTACTTTGCAGTTCTGGGCCCCGTAACATAAAGGTTTGCGATATAGCGATTGGTATCAATCGCAAGTCTATGGCAAATCATGTACTAAAGTTTGCAATTGATCGCAAAATCAAATAGCGATTAATCGCAAACCTTTATGTTACGGGGCCNGTGTACCATCACTGGGAGTTCTTGGACTGAAAGATAAACCATAGCACTAATTAGGACATTGAAATCTGTGAGACATTATTTTTTGAGTAATCAAGCGCCATGAGCGCCCAGCTGTGGCGGATACCGGCGCTATACAAGAGGCCATCATCATCATCATGAACTAGTCTGGAAGCCTCCCAGTGAAATGGCACGACTTGCCACGACAAACTCGTGGCCAAAAGTCGTGCGAGTGTCAGCCTTGCTTTACGCGGGTAAAGTGAGTGAGGGAAATATGGCGATTATTGGGACAAAGGTATTTCATGAGTTATAATCGCTTAAATGTTTCACTTCTTGGGTATACAGTGTGATACGTCTATATAGGGAAAATACAATGCAAGTTAAATAGACGCCCTTCCAGAAAATAATCATCAATCATGTTTTAACAAGGAAAGATTAAAAGAAACACGCTATTTTACGACGTTATTGTTAGAATTCTTACTACATTATAGAGAAACTTATGTCATACTACAGTGAACAAAGTTAGAAGAAAAATACTGATGACGTAATATTGATTCGATGAATGAGAATCAATCCCAATCGTGTATCCTATAGTATTTACAAATTTGAGGCATATTTAAAGGGGGACGAATCTTGGTATTCATTTAAACAAAATACTTTTCTACAAAGTTCATATATGAAAAACAGGATTTCATAATTATATCGCTTTTCCAAATACCTTGGATATAGATCAAATTGGTGTAATGAACTCTATCTTGGTCTGATATAATTAACACTAATATCATTACTATTGTTCTTATGATGATGTTGTCATGACATCAACATTATTATTATCATTATTATCATCATCATCATCATCATAAGCATTTATCACCATAATCATCATTGATAATCACGGACGTAACAATATTCGATTTGACCAGATTTGACTTACCTTTAGCTTGACGATGTATTTACCGGGGATGGGCTCTTCGACTGAGTGAAATATAGCCGCAGACGCTATGCCTGCAGTGCAGACCAGCAACAGAAGAATTTTCATTGTGACTGGAGAAATAGACAGAAAATAGGGAAAATAGAAAACTATTGTCAAAATACAACATTTTAAGTTTGATAGTGAATCGATAATGCTGGTCGTTCTTGCTGGACTAAAGCCCCGGTCACATAGGACCCCGGAAGCAACACGACTCACCCCGACTCTGTGTTAATTCACAGTTAACTGCCTCAGAACAACGAGTCGGGGTGAATCGTGTTGCTTTCGGGGTCCTATGCGACCGGGGCTTAAGCTAAATCATTCAACCTGGTAAGTCCAGAAATGTGATTAGTTCATCAAATAGGCTCCGTCTTCACTACTTGGCAGTTCTGGACGATTTTATTGGCGCACCCCCGTCTTTCCCAAATTCAAAGCAGACTACATGTACATTTAAAAAAAAAATAGATGAAATAGCCTTTTTCCAACTGTTTGATAATCTATAAGAATAATGATAATGAAAATAATGGTGACGATGATGATGATATAATAATAATGATAATAATGATGATTATAATAATAATAATAATAATAATAATAATAATAATAATAATAATAATAATAATAATAATAATAATAATGATGATGATGAAATATCTAAGAGGGCGTTATTATTCATTTTTACAAAATTTCACTCATTTCGACACAAAATGTTTAAAAAGTGCGATTTTGCACTTCGCAACACTAGAAGCATCCTATATATTACACTTTCCAAATAGATGCAATACTGCTTTTTTCCCTCAGTCTCCATCGCTCAATGAAACTGAAAATACCTCAGTGGGTAGATCGTTTGTCTTGAAACGAAATAATTCTTCAGGACATGGGCTCGAACCTCACAACTGCCGCATTTGTAATACATGTATTTTGTATAAAAAAAAAAGAAAAGAAAGAAAAGAGATTGACTGAATAAATTTAAAAAAAATAAAATGGGATATATATATTGCTCTTTTTTTATATGAAAAAGCTGATCCCAGTACCGCATTACTTGGCACCTTTATTGCAATTCTTTGCATCCTCAAAGGTGCAAAGTTGCATCCTTATTTTTCCTGCGTGTGTAGAGTCATAAACTTGTCCTTCAAACAGTAGGCAAAAGGGCTTCATACATTTCGTCTTCCAAAATGTATAACAAACAATTTTGATGATGATGATCATGGCCTCTTGTATAGCGTCGGTCTTCGCCTCAGTTGGGCGCTCATGGCGCTCGAATTACTCAAAATAATGTCTCACAGATTTCAATGTCCTAATCAGTGCTATGGTTTATCTTTCAGTCAAAGAACTCCAAGCGAAGGAATTATATGGTTATTCTTGTAACGACAAGGGAGTGGTTTCCTTGAAACAGTAGACAAAAGGGCTTGACTGGCACACAAAATTCACACATTTTTCATCTACCAAAATGTATATATAACAAACAATTTTGATAAGTGGTAAGAATGCAAAATACAGGAATATGAAGCATGAAAATCAGAAAAGCGACTCACCCATTACTGTAAAAAGGATGACGATGAATGATACTGAGTTCCAAAATTAATTTACAGTTGATAAGGATTAAGATGGGTGTATAACAACCAAAACCACTAACTGGCTATATATATATAATATCATTATACGTGCCAGGGTTCACCCAAAAATTGTCATATTTGTGTGGACTTATAGAGATAATTACTTTGAGCAAACATAATATAGCTTGATATCTTGGATTCATTTATATAGTTAATGTTTCATTAGTGCGTAATTACCAAAGTAAATGAGACACTTGATTCTACTTCAGGTCATTTGGCTCAAAATTTGTTTGTTTTATTGAACTTTAAACCTTTGTTTTCTTGATATGGTTATTTCATTCTCCATAACCATGATAACACTCTCGCATAACAAAATAGGCAAACATTTAGACAATAGGCATGTAATATGTTTTACAGGGATAGACCAAACTTAATGGTCGACTCTTTGCGTTAGTGTCATTTAATTCTCCATGACAAAATGACCAACAATAGAAAATAATATAGTCCAGACTCAGGCCGTTTTTTTATATTTATTTTGTTATCTTTTCTCTCTCCCTCCCTTGCCCTTCTTCCCCTTTTAACCCACCAACGGCGCGATCCCCTCAGTTTCATGCAGTATGTTCTACAGATTAAAAAAAATAATGCAAAAACATTTAGCCCACAACCTCCTATATTCAGAAAGTGGAAAAATAGTGACCCGCCCACAAATTATACAGCCATCCGGGCACCGAGTATATAAGCATCCCATGTAAAATTTTAGGTCAATTACACGAAATTATCAGAGCTCACCTTCTAAGGTGTCTTCACTTATTGTGCCACCCTTAGGTCTTTGTAATGAAAGTAGTAAAAAATTAAGGCATCGTAGATAGCTACGGTATTTAAAATAACATTGTAAAAATAGAGCACCCAAAGATTTGTGCCGTTTCACCTATTCAGAGCAAAAATAATCATTGATTTGTGTGGGGTTTTTTTATCAGAAACACAATTTTAATTGATACTTGAAATCGTGTTTTTTCTAAATATTTTTTGTATAGCTATTTTGGACTTGACCATTTTTGTTTTGATCAAGCCTAACTCTGAAGTCATGAACATGATTTTTGCGAAACTGTGGACAGTTGCCAGAAACTTTATTTATCTTTCTCCTCTTCGTGCTAAGACGTCTTAACTTCTCATAACCCTTTAACGTTTAGAGGATGGCACAAAAAGTTAAAACGTATTTGCAAGAGGAGAATAGCTCAGACCATTCCGAGTAAGTGCCCCCAGGTCTCAAATTTTAAAGCCCAAGTATAGTTTTGGTAAAGATTGAGAAATGTGAATTTTTGGGATATTTACCATGACATGTAATTTTTATACACATTTTAAGACCATAGCATATTTTTCTACGAGCTAATTCTTTTGAAAATTTGAATTAGACCGTTAAATCATATCTAGCGCCCTATCAAGGTTATAACAATATTTTGCTTCTTATCGGGCATATACAAAGGTATTTCCAAGATTTGATTAAAGCATGATAAAAACGAATACACAAAGAATAAATTCTGAAATTTTCATCCAATTCTGTGCATGAGAAGTTGTCCTTTATCAAGAAAGAAAATATTGAATTAGCGTCGGGGGACACGACGCTGAAATATTTTGCACATTTTAGGTTATAACTTTTCCAAAACTTGTTCATTTTTTGCATAATCTTTTGTACAGCATGTTCATGATATCATGTTTTATTTTATATAGATTTGAAGACAAAATATGGCAATAAATATATTCGCTTTAGCCAAAACTGTACATGGGCTTTAAGCGAGATAAAAAAAGGAGAAAGTCACGTTTGTACGGGGGCATGGACATTTTTTTCAGCGGCGCGGTCGAGCTAAATATTCAGAAAAGGGGGCAAATCCCCCCCTCCCGCACACACACACACACACCCAGGCCATACAGGGTGAAGAGTGTATTGAAATCGTTGAATCCAATCAGTCGATGATGAAAATAATAGAGTTGCTATTAATTTGATGCAACTTTCCTTCGACACATGGGATCTGCAAGATCAGTAGCATCTTCTAACTGTTGGTCAAAAGGAATTTGTGTGTTCTTCGATTTTTACTTTTCATCATTAGTTGTTCCAAGTAATTTAAAACCCCTTTTCTAATCGTGTATTTTTCCCTTTTTTTTCCATTTTCACAAATAGTTTTGAAATTTGCTGCTATATGATTCATGTTTAAAGTTGGGTTCTCACCAATTATGTCCCCTCCATACCTCTATGGTCCCCTCAGTGTCATGTTCATCGTTTCTGTGGTGACAAAATCCAATTAAGGCTTTCGTGAAGAGCGCCATCTCTTACGGAAAATGCACTCTACAGTG
>BQKZ01000009.1:417722-439107 GCA_036244855.1 Temnopleurus reevesii
CCCGCCCCCCCCCCCCCCCCCCCTCCCCCTCCCATTCAGTTTCGTCCCCTAAAATATCTCCTGGCCTTCTACTGCACCAGCCCCTCCCATTAGTATCAGCCAGTAAATTATATATTTGTTGATTCTGGTACGTCAATGTGTTTTATCTGAAGTTCCTTGAACAAAATTACTAGCGAGAAAAGTCGTTTAAATTGTTTTTAAAAGCTCACATGGGAACTCCTTTTCTCATGAAAAAAAAAAGAGAAGATGAAAAAGGGGGCGGATTCTCGTCTGGTCCGAGATCATTATAATCTCGTTAATTTCGTGGACAACGTATCAACATGTCTACTTTTCAATGAGAACTTTCTTCGATTGTCGGGCCTAAATTCTACGATAATAGTGGATTTAGGCATCTTTGTGTTCTGACAGTTATCAGATATGGACAGGATGGGTTCTCAAGAGCAAATGTATGAGTTATGGATGCATTACAGCTCACAGGTAGGTTGAAATCATCATGTCAATATGCATTTCCGCATTCCTTCTCGCTCTGTCCTTCTATTCGCCCAGCATCTCACCCCTGTAGACGCCAGGCCTGCCGGGCCCGTTGACCAGCGGTCTCGGTCGCTGTCGTGGACGTGGGGCTTGGCTTCGCGTTGGACAGGGAAGACTGACTCTGAGTGTCGACTTTTTTTTTTGTATTGGTTTACACTAACTAAGCATTAGTGTCTATACTCAAACGAATAATGTATGACACAGAATTGTTTAGTGAATATGCCCTGCATGAAGGTTCTGTTTGGGTGTCAGTGTGTAAAACTATGTGAATAACCCAATAAGAAACCGAGCTGGCAAAGCTAAGCTTGCTGAGCTGAGTTTAGATTGGAAGCAAAATGACAAGTTATTGATGTTATTTGGTAGGAGTTTATCAATCCTCCTGGATTTTCGACACTGTATTATCAATGCTGATTGACACAAGTTGTTATTGCTTTATTTTATTGGTGCTTCATTCAAGTATGAAGAAAAATTTGTTATTTTTTAATAATAGATTGTCGATGGTTATGCTATGCGCGAATTAATTGTTTTAGGCTATGGCCTAGTAATATGGCCATGGCTATGCAAACAAAAAAAGAAAGTAATTGAAAGAAGATAAACTAGATAAATGTAAATATGATAAAGTAGTCTAATAAAGATATGTTCAATACTGAGATGCTGAGACTTTGTGTCACGATCTCTGGCACAGTGATGAGTAATTGGATTTTAATGAGTTTGTGAGATGGAAGCTGAGCTAGCTACTGATGACTCTCTGGAATAGTTTTTGAACATTTTTTTACATTGTCACTACTCCAGAGAGATATAGAGTTGATGCTATACCGCACGTCTAGCACTTGGAAAAGCCCTATAAAAGTGGAATTTGAGATTTAAAAAGGGTGATTTGTGAATTGTGCGGGTTTTCAAACGACTTTTCCAAGTGCTACAAGCGGGGTATAGCATCTACTCCATAGCTCTCTGGAGGAGTGACAATGTAAAAAAATGTTTAAAAAACTCTTCCAGAGAGCTATCCATAGTTAAAGCGTAGCTGAGATGAGGACTTGAGCTGAGCTGACTTACATGTTGTGATGAACTTCTTTACACTGCGTCAGATGAGCCTTTTAAAAATTGAAAAGTCTATGATTACAGATGTCAGATTTTGTCAAAAAGTTCATTTTCAGAATGAACCACCATGCTCATGTGTCAAGTCTATACTCGAGTATAAGGAACGCACGGCTATGCGGGTTGCATCAATTATTGGAATGTTCAAGTGCTATAATTCAATGAATTGGCTTGCTGCAACTGTCTATGCCGTCTTATAAACCAGCATATGATTTTGCTAAAATCAAGATGCCCATATGATTAAGGAGTGGATTGTACAATTCACAGACAGTTCCAGCAAGATGTCATTCATGATCATTTGTATTAAGAAATATTCAAACAAAAAGTACAAGCATTACATTTTCAAAATCAATATATGTAAATTGTCTTCCCTACAGAGAGACATCCAACTGTTCAAAACCTATGTGGATAGATTCCTGCAGCAGTACCCATCGTCAATTGATTTGGAATTCAAGCACATTGCAGAAGGGTAAGGTCCTAAACATCCTACTTCATCAATGCTGGAGTAAAAAGCCTGCAAATTATAGTTTAGTTGTGCCATGGATGCCTTTTAAGGCAATTCATTTAGAAAGCAAAGGACATCAAAGGAAGTTTGAGAGTGGTTTATTATTACTGACCATATCTTCCCCCATCGAACATCCCCCAAAAAAAATTTGCTAAAAAGGAATTTGGTATTGATAAATTGAATCAATCAAAGTCATTAATTACTTTTTGACTTTCAGTATTGATAAATTAAAGTCAAGTGAATCAATCAAATTAATTGATAATTGCAATCATATAGAAGCTCCATTCGGTGGAGTGATCTTGGAAGTTATGAAACATGTCAGAAGTCTGTTTCTTCAAAGTTTGTTCAGGAGTGTAAGGAGATGTTTCAGCCATTGTGTTCATACAGGCTGTTTAAAAGTTATTATTGTATTTACTCTCACAACAGGCATCTATGTTGAGGGAAGCTTTGGAAAGAAAGCATCCGTGACACACTTTACAGAGATCAATCTCTGTGACCACTGAACCAAGTCAAATCTTTGATTTTCTGTAAAATATTAGTCAGTTACAGTTTTGAATTCTTAAATTTCATTGAGATTCTTTCATTTACATGATAGGTATCAAAGCTGAAATTGTATTATTTTATTCAGTTTTCACTAGACTAAACCAGGTTGGTAGGTTTTGATAGGAATGAGTCTGCCAAGAAATTCAGAAATTAGGTAATGAAAAATGAAACTTCAGAAATTTTGTCAAGACAATTTCCACTGTCTGCATATATACTCAAATCAAGTCTTTCGGGGTAAGGAGGGCATTGGTGATCAGCAAATGACCACTGTGAGATAAATGATGAAAAAAATGATTGGCCTTACATGTTTGGGTCGATATTTTTAATTGCACATGTAAGATCCATCCCATCTTAGATTTTGAGGCAACATGAATCTACGATACAAATAATTTCATGGTATTCAAATTACCTTCATGAAAGACATTAGACATTACTATTATGTGTAAATTATCATACCCCTGATTTTTCATCACTTTTTTTTACACAGATGTTTACCTTTATTTACCTGGTACCCCGGTGTATCCAGCTTCTACATGTACTTTTACTATTCAGCTCACAGTTATTGTCGCTATGACAGTTTAATGTTTTAAATTTTTAGAACTGACTACTGGGGAGAGAAGAATTGACAAACATGTACATCATGTAGGTTTATTTCCTACTTAAATGTCTAGACATTTTATGCTGTAGCGTTACACTCTGATCTGCACTTACATGTACTAAAATTATTTTGTGTAGAATTATTGAAACATAGCTATTGCACACTCTATTGTGCTGACCAACATAAATACATTGTAAGTACCCTACCTTTGAGACCCTCTGTTTTTTCATAATTTTTTTTAGTTCTTAAGAAAAATTACATAATGTCACATGGCAAAATACATTGCTTTGAAACCCTATTCTCTAGCCTATTTTTGTTTTTATTATTGTTATCATTTTTTTTATAAAAAGAAATACCAAGGAATACATGTACATTTTTATTAGACTTTTGGTAATGTGCATGGTAAAGTCAACCCTCTAATGGGGGTGGGGGGGGGGGCATGCTAGTGGTTTAATTGAATGAAACCACATTTAGAGCTCTCAATGTCATGTTGTTTGTATCTTGTGCGTACATGTAGACATGTACTGTGTAAAACACAAATTTATTAATACGGAGGGAGGACAATGCAATTATACGTTCCTGTTAGTTTGATTAGTGATGATGATTAGTATGCACAATGTTGGCTTCCCTACGGTGGCTCTTAAGTATACTCAACAAAACAGGGTGCTACAAACCTACATGCACATTTGCATGTCCGGAGCAACCAGATTTGGCTGCCCTTGCCCAAATAGTCATATACCAGTTGTCATAGAAGCATAGGCCCACAATTTTTGGCAACAGGAACTTTGTTTAGGCAAGTGATTTAAAAACTTATTTACCTGACTGGGCAAATGCTGAAAACAATTCTTGTAGCATACTGTAATAAACCATTTGCATTATTAGTTTTTAGACAAGGTCACAAAATTTTATATTTGGGACAAAAAATTTGTGACATGAGATGCAAAGTTTGTAACACAGGATGTGACCGAAATTGCTATTTTTTTACCCTGGGTGTGCTAGGAATGCTAAGTTTGTGACCTACGAAGCAAAATTCACAACCACATGATTCCAATTTTGTGGCCCAGACTCATGTTTTATAAGATATTTCAAGTCTCTGTTTGCAAAGTTTGTGACGTCTGCAAGTTGTGACATGAAGTTCCTGTTCTAGGGGAGAAAATTCACATTCTGAATCATGGATTGCAGATCTAAGAGTGCAAATTTCATGACGTGGGCCCCATGAAATGTTGCATTTTAGTGCATTGTAAGAAAATTAAACGCTGAAAAATACTTGCGCTTAATCTTCGGTGTTGCCTTTGAACACCATTCTCTGTAGTTAAAGTCACTTCAGAGCCACCATACTTTCATTGCTGATCAGATCAAATCAATTATCCCCTTATTTCGAGACTTAGTCTCGATATACAGACATAATTTTGACACCCAGATAGTTGATTACCATTCGCCGCTGAATGAGCTATTAAGCTGTGGTGACCCTCTTATGATTTCAAATTAAAGTATGAATTGTCTGACATGTACAATGTAGAAACTAGTCATTGCTCATTGAATTCAAGGCTTTGACTTATTTGATACCTGAAGATAATTTTGTGAAAAAATCAATTTGATTTACTGTACAAGTGAGATTTATTTGCTTTTACTTGACATCAATTTAGAGCTGAGAACAATGAAATTACAGATCATAGTAATAACAGGGAGCAAAGAATTCTGATTTGCTCTGTACACTGTATGCAGTGTTGAGAACAAAGCGTAATTTATCTCAGTGCTAGATACTTTTTTCACATGTCCACAATTCAAGTCATGATTCTTTGGTTGCCTCCTATCACTATTAAAGGGGAACCAACCCCTGGAATTATCGTACTGCCATTGAATAAAGAAAAATCAGATGAACAAAATATGAAAATTTGAGCAAAATAGGACAACCCGTTCAAAAGTTAGGAATTTTCAAAGTCACAAAGATTTGATGATCACTGTTGCTCATGGGATTCCGCGCGATCGGCAAATCCGATGAAATCTGTGACGTCATGTCGGACAACTCCTCATTCACTTTGTACATGGAATATTTACAAATTGATCAATGTAAAATTTAGAGTAAGGTTGTACCATGAATCTTTTTAAAATACATACAGGAGCAATACAGAAATGCTATGCACCAACCAAAAATTGGCATTTGGTTGACTTTTCCAAAAAAAAGGAGAAATTGTGAAATTTTGTATACAGAGTGAATGAGGAGTTGTCAGACATGACGTCACAGATTCCGTCCAATTTGCAGAGCGCATAGATCCCCATGAGCGGTAGGGATGGTCATAATTCTTTGACTTTGAAAATTCATAACTTTTGAGCGGGTTGTCCGATTTTGCTCAAATGTTCACAGTTTGTTCATCTGATTTTTCTTCATTCGATGAGAGCACGGTAATTCCAGGGAATGGTTTCCCTTTAAGCTCAGAATGATGAGTTTGGCTCAGTTAGTCCCCTGTGATCCCCTTGTTCCTTACAGTGTAGCTGTACATTTTGCAATGAATTCTGACCCTCACTGAACTTTCATATGGTACAATGTAATGTATGTACATGTATGACATCATGGAAAGACGAAGCAAGATTTTAGCAAAAAGGAAGTTTTAATTAAATTGTTATTGCATCTACACAGTAGTAAGCTAATTTATGTTCCCACATGTTGTTTATTGATTACACAACATTTTTTCCTGCTATGATTACCCCCTGTGGTACTGGAAATTTCCCAAATTCTTATTCAGATCCATTCCTCTCGTGAAGTTACATAACTTTCATGTAAAATAAGACTCTTTCTTTATTTAAGTCAATGTTGATACATTTGATGTGAATTTGATGTTAATTTTTTAACCAATTTCTGAAGATCAAAGTAGAAAAGTATATATACTGTACTTGTACCTTACAGTAGTCGTTAATTTTTTTTCACTAAAGATTAATCTAGTTACATGAGTTTGAAATGATATAAAAATTATCAGATATATCAAAATAATTGATAATTCGAGCCATTTTGCAACAAATGGCCCCCTTAGTTTTACCCCATATATACATAGCAATCAAAGGGCATGTTGCTACAAAGTTGCAATTGAACGTAAACCAACGGCAAATCAGTTTAAAATAGGAACGCGCATTCTCAATTACTCCCTGTCTGCACTTTTGACAAGATGTGTATAAAACAACGATTTTGATTGGTGCTTTCTGATCAATTGCAACTTGCAATTGATGGCAACTTTTAAAACACCCCCAAAGTACATTTACATGACGCTAATATTTGTTTCACTAGAGCACTATGAATGCTCAGAACAATTGGGTCATCTATTGTTCTTTCTGTTGTGTAGCAAAGAATTATGACTTGCACTGTAGATGTTAACTGTAAAGCACAAATTATTTGTGAATAAATACCAATATAGATCATCCATGTACATGTATTTAACCTGTTGACTACTGAATTCTTATATACCCAAAGACTTGAACAAGGGCCGACCGATTCCAGGAGCCAGAGGGTAAATATTGAAATGTCTATGTATTTACAAATTTTAATTTATATGTTGTAGGCGGACTTTATCTGGTCCCAGCTCGGCAACTCTGCCAGATGGACTGCTGGAGACGTTGGTAGTGGAGTTAGCCTCGTGCAGTCAGCAGTGCCAGGAAACGATATCGGACTGGGATGTACTTCAGTATGCAACACAGATCGTACAGGTGCTCATTGCAACGTGCAGGTAACTTTAATAAAATATCTTGTGACTTTTGTCCACACAGTAATCAACATGGCACTAGTTTTCCATCGCTAAGAGCTAAATGACATTTAGATTAATTTTTTGATGCGGCATCCTTTTTTAAAGACGGTGCAAAAACTTGCAAGCAAATACCGAAAAGTGAGCTCAAAATTACTGACTGCGATACGCTTACGTAAATGGAGTGAGACCAACTTTACTCGTTCATGAAGAGGTATTTTTTGCTGTTTCTATTAGGTTATTCAAATCTCCCATCAATTTTGTTAATGTAAGCAGACTTCGAAGCCACAATTTAAAACGAAAGAATGCCCATGTATGTACAATGTATGTGCATATTATGGTAAAAGGCAGTCTTGCTCTGCTTTGAATGAGCCCTAATAAAGGCTAGTCTGCAAGAACAGACCCTTGGGTTTCGTTGTGCACAAACACAGAGAGTGATACAGGGTATACACTGTGTGTCTCATTGTGTGTCTCGTGCTCATAGAGCAATGCTATATGTGTGTGATGTAGTCACACAGCGCATGCCCTGTATCATGCTCTGCACACTCACGTACCGAAAGTCTTAGGTTTGTGCTTTCAAACTAAATAAAGGCTAGCAGCATCCAAGTAGGCTGCAAATCAGTCAGTCGCCTCTGGAGCTTAATGGTACGTAATAGAAAATGATAATGAAAATGAATCTGCACGGAGTAATTCTGAAAGTGCTATAAATTGCCTACTTACTTGAATTATAGCAAATGAGCAGCTAGTTCATTATATGTAGGCGCACAAACATCGTGCCATGCTGCCTTCCACCAATACCCAGATAGCGACTGCGTGACTGCTGCATAGCATGGATGATTTTTTCGCTATAAAAAAAACCTAATACCAGGGCTTGGATTTGAACCCACAACTCTCTGATTCAGGATCCCTACTCTTCCTGGAAAACAGGGAAAGTGAGTTCTACACTGTACTTTTCCCAGGCACAGAAAAGTCAGGGAAATCAATGATGATCAGGGAACTTTGCTTTCAAATATTGCAAACCCTATTACATCGAAAATGATCAATATTGATAACAATTTGGAATATGGGTCACTTTAAAAAAAGTTTTAATGGAGTTAGTTGGAGTGAATTTTGTTGAACATTAATCAGTAAAAAAATCAGGGAATTTTGTTTTCCTCAATTAGTAGTACATGTATGAACTGTGGGACAAGAAAACAGGACTTGCAGCCTTCCAAGCTAGCTACCAAGTAACGTTTATGTTTTACCCTATACCATTGTATTGTTCGTTTGCACATATGTTTTTCTTTATTATCGTGTTTTTATTGCTTTGCTGAAATATAATTAATTGAATTGAAACCATTATGCTACAATTCATGTACATGTAGGTGTACTCACATACAGTTCTATATTACCTACCTTTTGATCAAGTTTTTCTCTATCTTTGTGCCTGCTGTATACATAACTTTATTATTAAATCATGTGATGAATGATGATTGATAAAAAATTTTGAGCAATTTGGTATTCAACAATTTACTAATGGCCTGTGAAATAAAGTATTTTCTTGGTCACGATAGCTTCTCGGCTGGAGCTGTCAATTTATTGCTATTTTCGTGCCCCTTCCACAGTGGGGGTGCCAGATGCTTGGTGATTACGAAATGCTTGTTCTCTTTTGCTGGCTAACTTTTTATCACTACAGTAACTTAAAAACTTATTATTCTTCAAAACTTGGCTGAAATAATGCACTTTTTTCATGTATATGTATGCGTGAAAAGTGAACACAGGTTTTGGGGGTCGGGGAAGTGCGGAAGACATGAGAGATATAACCGTTCTGTTTGTGAAAGCCCAAATGTGCAGGCAGTTTCATTTAAGTTTTAAAAATTGTTAATATCATGGGGACTTGTGAGAAATTATATCGCAGCAGGTTTTTCTTCTCCTTGCCTTTTCTAGTGAGGCTCAAAGCCCATACTCAACAAATGTCTGTGCAGACTGTGCAGACTTCTGTATAAGTTAAAGGAGGTGTTGTTCAAAAGCCACAATTGATCACAGGTCAACTGCAAATCAGTTGCAAATTGTAACCCTCATTTTCAATCTCACATAATATGCGCTTCTAACAAGACGTGCATGAAAAAATTATTTTGATTGGCACATTCCGATCAACTGCTACTTGCGATCTATTGCAACTTTTGAACAACACCCCATAAAACTGATAAAGATTGTCATTCAAGTATCAGAGTAGGAGAGTATGTGGGACGAAGAGGGTCAAACTGGCAGACCTCTGTGCCCTTGCGGGTACAAGTTGATATGAGGTCAGACAAGTATCTACATTTGTACTGCAGGTACTGAGTGAGACTTGAAGAATCATTTGTAAGACAAAGTCATGTACATTCTAACTTATTTTTAACAGTGGCTGTAATGGATGATCCTAAGAAACCTTTTATATATGATAGTGTAGATACATGATCTCATTTTTTATACACATTTATGTTGCAGTGACAAAATATTTGTCAAATCTTTTGTGCTTTTGGCCCTGTTTTATCCAAAGTCCATACTTTTCATTGCCCAACACTGTTCAAAACTTTGCAAATTATCAGTGCATGGAGCCTTGATATGAATACATTGAAGGACATTTTGAAAAGGATACTGAGTTCCAAATTGGCACACAAGAGGAAATACTTTCATTTGAACATACTGAAATACTGTACTTGTGTACATTGTGTATTTGCAGTCTGCCTCTGAATAACAATGAGTCATTGCATACAATGTGGCTTTTTGATAACACAATGCACAGATAAAGCTTAGTGGTTTGAAAGAAGCAAACAACAATGTCCAAAATATATTTTATAGAATTAGGGATGAGAATCCCTCCTAGTGTACATTTTATTTCTCGACTTTACCCTTCAGCAACTAAATCGCCACTCCCAGTACCCCCTGAACTGCCTACCATTTTCATTGCGACACGTGTTCCTTCTCGTTAGTCTATAATGATAAATTTAGTATGTACATGTATGTGATCCTTATACATGTAAATGATCTCAAAATGACGATTTAAATACAAAAATATGAACATGATCAGAGTTGCATTTATTTCACATTGCTATTGATATTGATTAGAGACAGCAAAAATGGTTCACATTCAAGTGAGAATACTGTAGGACTAATACATGTTTGTACACAATCTCTAGTTGCTACTGGGTTTACCTCAAGGAGAATATTCAATGGACAATACATATCTCCCCAATATACAAATATATTTTACAATTTTATGGCAAGGATATTGGACTTCATACTGTTATTTTGCCAATTAATTTATTCCTCAATCGGCATTAGCTCATTGAAATATGGCAAGCGGTTGCCAAAGTCTAAACTCCAAAACCACCTCAAAAAGAGATTATCAAACTATTGAAGTGAGAAATTACATTCATCAGAGCACATTATTGTACATACGTATTGTATTCTTCATCCAAAACTTGTTTATTGAACTCTTATTGCAGAATTCCCTGTAGCTATAAAAGAACATTTAATTCTTCCACATTCCAATTATGAAAAGGAAGTAAAAACTCATGATATTTCTTCTTTTTTAGAAAGATATTTTGCTGCAATGTTTCAAATATTGCAGTATATTGATCTTAATGTTGATACCCTGATATTCTTTGCTACAGAACTTATTGTTGAATAAGATTTGCAGCAATGAAACTTCTCATGATATTTTACTGGCATTTTATGGAGAAATGGGTTTTGTTACAAATATACTTCCAGTATAAAGGGGTAAATCAGACATTTATAATAATAATGATAATAATACATGTGTCTTATATAGCGCACTTTCCACCCTGGTTAGGTGCTCAAGGCGCTCAGAGCAAATTCATTACAGAAAAGAAATAACAGGAAAGTCAAAAGGCACTCTTAAATAAATACAGTCAAACCTGTCATAGCGACCAGTAGTCTATATTGACCGCCTGCCTAAAATGGCCACCTGCATGTAAATTGGTTCACTCCAGATGAAAATGTGTTCTACAGAAGCTTTCTACGAAGGTTACCTGTCTACAGTGGTCACTTTTTCGGTTCCCGTTGAGTGGCCACTATAGACAGGTATGACTAGATGATATTTAAGAGCTTTTTAATTGAGCAAGTGTACTGCATGCTGCAATGTTACAAATATTGCAGTATATTGATCTTAATGTTGATACCCTGTGATCATTTGCAATATGACTAACAATTTGGAGGTTCCAATTTTAGGCATGCACTTTTAACAGGGGGGGGGGGATTTGATATTCAAAATGTCCCATACAACATAAAAGTATAACATTTTTCATTCTGGTGACCATATTTTAATCTGATTTATATAAATATATTTCATACATCAATAGAAAGCAATGGGTAAGTTAATGTAATAATACAGAACATCAGAAGCACATTTAATTCTTCTCATCTGAAATAGATGCAAAAATTTGTCATGTGGGACACTGATAAATGCTCTACTCAAGAGCAAAAAAAAAAAAAATAATCTATTGAAAAACATCATTTCTCAAAATGAATAAAAATTAATCCTTAGAATTATAGATTTAAGACCGTGGCTTTTTACAAAATTTATAAAATTTCATCTCATTCTAGTTGTTGTAAGTAAAAATACCTGAAAAATGGGAAATTTCACAAGTCAACAACGAATCATGCTACATGTGTGGTATTGTAAAGAATGCAAAATGAACCTCCCTCAGGACTAGTGTGTGACAATAACACCTTTGTAATTGGACACCTTCATGGTTGCTACACAATTTCATAATTATGGTCCTACGTTCTATTTTTAATCTGTCAACGTGTGGTGCTCAGCAAGGCATACTGTAGACAATCTATTAAAGCGGTTATATTATTCTTTGTAATATACTGTGTTCAATAGTTTCATTGTATCTGAATACATACGCATATATAGTCGATTTTAAAATTTGGTTATCTAAAACAACATTGCCTCAAGTGTTTGTTTTCTATCTATAAAATCTAAATTTACTACAGAAAAAAATTAAAAGATACATTAGAAATACAAAATATGTTTAATATGTTATACCAGTATCAAGTTATTTATCAATTTATTATTATTATTATTTTTTTTTTTTTACATTTTCTTAGATTTCTTAAATTGTTTGTGGATTGTTTTGTTTCCTTACAAAATCTAGAATTTATTTTAGTGATTTAGGGAAGTCATTGCCATGCATTTGCTTAGAGCTATTATGAACAACAGCAACAAGAACAGTAAAACAATTTAAACAAAATTACTGTCATCATTTCGGATGGATGGTTAGCAGAATTAATTTATTCATTTGTACATGTATGATTGTCATTTCCAAGTCTGTTTTAACAGTTGTGCAAAAGCTTGTCTGCTCTCACCTATATGGTGTGACTGTACATGTATGTTGGTACTTGTTTATGAACACTGTACATGTATTGTTAGTGATATTATGATTTGTTTTGTCCATATAACTATGACATCCTTTAATCACCATTCCCAATGATGTTTTGTTTCTTTGCAGACACCATGACAACATTGCTCTCGTTGGCTCTTGTGAATATTTCAAGCACATCATTCCTCTGGCAGCAGCTGCCTTCAAAACGGTGAGAAAACATTATCTTACACCCCATTCTGATAAAAATGGGTGCATGCCAATGTATTCCAATTTGCTTCAAGGCGTTCCTAGGAGCTCCTTACTCGCCTTATGTGCACACATGTAGGTAGTCTATAAGAATGGTTTGAGAGACTCAATAATAAGAAGCAATCCCACAATTGTACCATTCCCTCATAAGTCCATCAAACAGGAGAGCTTCAAGAAAGTCAGATCCACCAAACCATGACACTTGCACACTTGGCCTCTTGAAACACTGGAGGCGGCATCATCTTGAAGTTGTTGCAAGTCTGATTTTAAACCAGAGGGTCGTAGGTTCTAATCCCAATCATGGCATTAATTTCCTTCAGCAGTAGATTCATTGACATTGTGCTGCACTCCACCCAGGTGCAGTAAATGGGTAACTGCTGGAAGTGCAGCGCGCTTCTTACAGCTGCACTGCTAAAGCCAGAGTAATTACCGGTATACTACATTGTAGAGCGCTTAGGGACGACTGATAACATTAGTCTTAGATGCTATATAAGAATGTATCATTACTATTTATATTATTGGCCTCTTGAAACACTGGAAGCGTCATCTTGTAGTTGTTGCGAGTCTTGCCTTTAACCAGAGGGTTATAGGTTCAAATCCCAGTCACAGCGTTAATTTCCTTGTGCATGAAATTTATCCACATTGTGCTGCACTCCATCCAGGTGAGGTAAATGGGTACCTGGCTGGAATTGCTTGAAATGCTCTTCTGTTGGTGGTGACAAGTTAAAGCCAGGGGAAAAGCAGTAATGCAAAATGACTTGAACACTTTCAGCTTGGATATGAAAACTCTATAGATTCCAAAATAGGAGTTTTGATTATGGATCAGTCATATTCTCATGATGAAGAAATTATATAGTTTACTGTAAATAAAATGATCATTTTTTGTGCACTTTATGGTAAGATGATCATTCTTGCAATTCAACTGTGTGAATGTGATCCAGTCAACTGGCACATTAGTCCAGAGGCGCGATCAGAGGGGTATGTGAGAATCTGCTGTGGAGTGTTGTTGACCTTGTGTGTTCAGGACAAGGATACATTACATGCAGAGGAAGGTGCTATTAGAACACAGAGTCCTCAACTGGACTACTACATGTAGCACACATGAATAATGGAAAAATTCAAATGGGGGTAACTTGTATGTAATCCGTTAATGGGAATAGGGTAAATCTCTCCATGAACCTACTTTGGATTTGGCACCCAATACCACTCCAGCATGCCCTGCTGAACCTCTAGATCTGTATTCAATGTCAGAAAACCAACACAAAATGGTATTTGTAAATGCTAAATGCTCAATAACCACTGAGTGCAGAAATCACAAGTGAATTGGACAAAGTAAACAACTTACATTTTTGCATTCACAATCACTGTGAGCAGAAGGGAAGAAGAACAGGGACAAAATAAACAACTTCAAGCATTCACAATAACTTCATGGTCACAAAAGAAAGTCTCTGGAGTGGCTGTTATTTAAAGTTTTTTTCCACAGAATATAAAGAATGGTATTTTTTTGCATCCTTCTCACTATTGTGACGGCTTGAATGGATGTTGTTTACTTTGTCCCAAGCCTTTTTCCTTCTCCCCTCTTATTCTTTGGAGAAATGTTGCACCTGTTCACTGAATCAACAGGTAAAGTACATTGCTTTCTTTCTTGTGCATTGAACTATTATTATTAAAGGCTTGAATGGAAGTTGTTTATTTTGTCCAATTATTTTACCCCTTCTGTTCACAGTGAAAAGACATTGTTTTTTGTAATATTCCCAAAATTGATACATATCAGCAATCAAAGAACTTAAACAATTTTTTTTTGTACTGACCAGTCTTCATGAACCTGGTGAATATTATACATGAAGTCTTTGAACAAGAATTATCCAATTTGTTGCCGTGTGTCATTTGCATCTTGATAGTTTATTAACGCCAAACATTTTATTTGTATAATTTAGTTCCCCAGAACCAACCCAACATTACATTCTTTATCCAAGTTGATAAAGGGTTCTAAAAAAGTATAACTTCTTGGAGAGTCATAATTTATATGCATAGTGTACATGTATGTATCACAGGCAAAATTAGAGCAATAAATACTGTAATAAAATAGTCGGATTCAGGCAGATCCAATATGAAGAGTAAGATTAGAAGATTTACAAAATGTAAAAATGTAGTAGGATTATCTGCACTTTTCTAATGCATTATGAAGAGTTTGAAAACAAATAGCAACTCTCATTTTACAACAAAGCACTTTGGCTTTCATCAACAATTCAAAGGGATTCCATACATTGAAGGGTAATCTTAAAGTCCACATACATTTTTTTTTTCGTTCAGATTTAACCATCCTACATGTTAAACTGTATTTAATTTATGTATTCCTTAACTCATTTTTATCATTCATTTGAAGTAAAAACATGAAAATCTATTAGGCCTTTAAATTGTAAGGGAAAGGAAATATGGTACAAACCATAAACAACAGATAAGACAAATGTAATATGGAGCTGCAAGTACCCGTAGGTATTGTAGTTATACTTTATGTTTCTTGATATTTGACAAGCTTGGCAATATGGGAACCTAAGCTCTGAGAGGAATACAATTCTTCTCTTGCTGCGAGACATTTCTCAATTTCCATTTCTAAACATGTCAAACTGATAACATTTCCTTTAAAAAGTCTCATGCCATCCTTTATTCATATGTTGAATTTTGGGAGACGGAGAGCTGGGTCGAGTTACCCGAGATCGCTTCTGCCTCCGAGACAGGAGAATAATCGGTTTTACCGCTTCTCTCGTTAAGGTGATGTCTACCTTGTCATCGATGCTTCTAAGGGATCATTTCACATTATGCAACACGTAGATCTGTGACACACGTTTGATGAATGTAGGTCACGTGCCATTTAGAAGAAACAGCCGCTGAATGTTGAAACAAAAGACCCATGCAGTGGACTTCCGAAATATAAGAAATGAAAATGCAATACAGTGGAACCTCGTTAAAACTGGAGCCATGGGACNTAATTTATGTATTCCTTAACTCATTTTTATCATTCATTTTAAGTAAAAACGTGAAGATATATTAGGCTGTAAATTGTTTGGTGCTGTCACATTAATTCGCCCATCATATTAATTCGTACGTCATATGAATTTCTACAAAATCGATGAAATATTACAAATCTGACATCACCATCATAAAGAGGGTTGTTTATTTGCCTAAATTGGAAATTTTCTTAGCAAAAGGACCAAAAACAATAAAAATATTGCCGAAAGATCGGCAGATTTGCTTGCATTTGTAGAAAAACACAGGTCTCGTGACACTGATCTGAATCCTTTCAATTTTCAGACAGAAATCATCAAATTTGTAAGTAAGCAGACATACTATTCGATTCCTTGATATTTTGTGGTCCAACTACTATAAATTTTGCATCTTAGATGGAAGCAATTTTATGGTAAATCTTGTTCAAAACGGGGTCTACGAATTAATATGACACAGTTTGTTGACAATTTTCGCCATTTTCCAGCATGGAGCGATGCGATCGTTTCGTCAATCGAATTTTGATATCGCAATATCTCTGTGATTCTTTCGTGAATTAATTTTATTTTTAGAAATATTTGAAGCGTAAAATATCTAGTTTCATTTTGTGCCAAGATTTTAGAAAATAATTTTGTATTTTAAGAGATATATTTTGCTAAGTACCGCGATCAAAAAATGCTCTAGAAAAAGTATACGAATTAATGTGACCCCATCATAAGGAAAAGGGAAAATGGTACAAACCATAAAAACAACAGATCAAACAAATGTAATATAGAGGTGCAAGTACCTGTAGGTATTATAGTTATACTTGTTGTTTCATGACATTTCACAAGCTTGACAATATGGGAACCTAAGTTCTGAGAGGAATACAATTCTTCTCTTGCTGCGAGACATTTCTCAATTTCCATTTCTAACCATGTCAAACTGATAACATTTCCTTTAAAAAGTCTCATGCCATCCTTTATTCATATGTTGAATTTTGGGAGACGGAGAGCTGGGTCGAGTTACCCGAGATCGCTTCTGCCTCCGAGACAGGAGAATAATCGGTTTTACCGCTTCTCTCGTTAAGGTGATGTCTACCTTGTCATCGATGCTTCTAAGGGATCATTTCACATTATGCAACACGTAGATCTGTGACACACGTTTGATGAATGTAGGTCACGTGCCATTTAGAAGAAACAGCCGCTGAATGTTGAAACAAAAGACCCATGCAGTGGACTTCCGAAATATAAGAAATGAAAATGCAATACAGTGGAACCTCGTTAAAACTGGAGCCATGGGACTTAAAAATTACCTCTTTACATCATACATGTACATATTTACATCAGGTTTATAAAACAATACAATAGAATATTTTTTTAAATGGGATCAGGAAAATCACCTTGTTATAAGGAGAGTTTTTGCCTCTCTTCACCATTTGGACATCCCAATATGTTATTAATCAGGGTATAAATTCAATTTGATAATGATTATATTAACACGATATGCAGTTAATAGTACGCATGTACATGTTCATTGTATTATCCGCTCTTCAGAATGCTCAAGGCAATTTTATATCATTATTACCCTGGCTGTAGCTGGGGACACAAGCATTTCTAGGAATGCCTGTCAGGTACCCATTCACCTCAAATGTGTTTAGTGTTGCAAAATCTCCTAAAAATTGCTGAAAGAAATACAGTGGGTTGGTTTAGCAATGACACCCTCTGTGTTTAAATCAGTCAGAACCACTACACCATGGCGCTTCCATAATGAATTGATTATGGATTTGGGTCTTAGTTTTTGTCTCGCCTGCGTAGCAGAATCGAGACATATGCGCCACTTTTTCCGACGGCGACGGCGTCAACAATTTAGAATTGCTCTAAATCAAAAATCCCTTGCCCGATTTTCATCAAACTTGCACAATAGGTCCATTGGGTAGCCCAATTAGTGCAGAGCAATTTTCAGGTCATTATCGAGGTCAAAGGTCATCTGAGGTTAAATTTCCGAAATCTTAACCTGAAAACATAACCTTGGCTCTCATTTCAAAACCCCTTGCCTGATTTTCATCAAACTTGCACAATAGGTCCATTGGGCAGCCTAAATAGTACAGTGCAATTTTCAGGTCATTATCTCGGTCAAATTTCCGAAATCTTAACCTGAAAACTTAACCTTGGCTCTAATTTCAAAACCTTGTGCCTGATTTTCATCAAACTTGCACAATAGGTCTATTGGGTGGCCCAAATAGGGCAGAGCAATTTTCACGTCGTTATCTAGGTCAAAGGTCATCTGAGGTCAAATTTATCAAATCTTAACCTGAAAACTTACACCTTGGCTCTCATTTCAAAACCCCTTGCCCGACTTTTATCAAACTTGCACAACGGGTCCATTGGGTAGCCCAAATAATGTAGATCAATTCTCGGGGCATTTGACCGTTGAGGTCAAATGTCATCTGAGGTCAAATTTCCGAAATCTTAACCTGAAAACTTAACCTTGGATCTTTTTTAAATATTCCTTGTCCAATATTCATCAAACTTGAACCATCTCTATAGAAATATGTCAAAAGCATATTGCTATAATTTATAAATCGCGCAATGCAGGCGAGACTGCCAGGCGGCGTTTCACTTGTTAGTACTATCAAACATTTATGAAGCACTGAAAAGTTTTGCATTGTAAAACGGTGTAAACAGGTCTCTGTATGGACAGGGATACGATATAATAACATCTTCAGCTCTAACAGATAAAATTGGAAATACATGTACATAGGGAGTTGTTATCTTTACAAGCAATACAGAATATTCTGAAATATGCATTTTGTGATTTGATTTCATGTCTTTGTGAAAAGAAAATAAATGTCTTACTGCTGATTTCAGAGCTGTTAAGTGGACATACATGAATTCTGTTTTTTTTTATTAAAGAAAAATATTTTTCTCAGAACAAAACATTGTTTTTAGTATGATTAGATTTCAGGTTCTTTTTATATATCTAGAATGGAAGCACAGAAGGGAAATGTAGGAACTTATTTTTGAGAAATTATATTGAACAGGGACATGTTTTCAATATATTTATTACAGTCTTTATGAATTGTTTTTTTTATTCTGGAAGGAAGAGATAGAATTTGATTTCATGTTTTTGTGTGTATTATACGAAGATATGATTAATGAGAGTTTTTAGTCATTTTGTTAATATTATTGTCAACATACTTGTTGAGAATTAGGATATTTTGAGTATGTGTGAAGATTAATAAAAAATCTCCAAACATTCATGTAGGTTAGATATATCATTCAATGTTATAAAAACACATCACCCAAATTTATATCAAGAGAGGATATTAATATGTTAAAGTGCCATTTGGAATGGGAAGATAAGCAGTTTAGAGAATCAGATGGTTGTCATAGTAACTTGTCAATTTTGTGTTGAATTTCAGATTCCATTCCAGGAAGGTCTATACAGAGAACTCCTTGTGAACTTCATCCAGCATTCCTTGCATCTGTTAGAATGTATGNTAATAGTACGCATGTACATGTTCATTGTATTATCTGCTCTTCAGGATGCTCAAGGCAATTTTGTATCATTATTACCTTGGCTTTAGCGGGGTGCCCAAGCATTTCTAGGAATGCCTGTCAGGTACAGGTTCACCTCAAATGTGTTTAATGTAGCAAAATGTCCTGAAAACTTTTTTTGCTGTTCAAAAAGAATTAAGTACTGTGGGTTGGTTTTGAAATGACATTACATGTATATGGGTTTAAATCAGTCAGAACCACTACACCATGGTGCTTCCATGATGAATTGATTATGGATTTGGGTCTTAGTTTTTAGTACTATCAGACATTTATGAAGCACTCAACAGTTTTCCATTGTATGTATGCATAGAACATGTAAACAGGTCTCTGTGTGGACAGGGATGCGATAGAATAACATCTTGAGCTCTAACAGATAAAATTAGAATCATATAGGGAGTTGTTATCTTTACAAGCAATACAGAATATTCTGAAATATATATTTTGTGATTTGATTTCAAGTCTTTGTGGGAAGAAAACTGCTGATTTTCAGAGCTGTGTAAACATGAACTCTGGGGTTTTTTTAAAGAAAATATTTTTCTCACAACAAAACGTTTGGTTTAGTGTAATTGAATATAATTTTTTTTCTTCTGTTTATTTCTGAAATGGGAGAAGTGGAAAATATAGGAAACTACAATTTAGTGATAATATTTAAGAACATGTTTTCAAAATATTGAGTCCTTGTAAAATATATTGGTTTTCATTGGAAAAAAGAAGAAAATTTGATTTCAAAGATCATGTTTTTGTATGTTTATGTGTAAGTGTACAAATATATTGTTAATTAGAGTAATTTGTCAAGGTTTTTTTAACCATATTTGTATTATTGTCATCATACTTTTTGAGAAGTTCNAATAAAGGCTAGCAGCATCCAAGTAGGCTGCAAATCAGTCAGTCGCCTCTGGAGCTTAATGGTACGTAATAGAAAATGATAATGATAATGAATCTGCACAGAGTACTTCTGAAAGTGCTCCAAATTGCCTACTTACTTGAATTATAGCAAATGAGCAGCTACATGTAGTTCATTATGTAGGTGCACAAACATCGTGCCATGCTGCCTTCCACCAATACCCAGATAGCGACTGCGTGACTGCTGCATAGCATGGATGATTTTTTCGCTATAAAAAAAACCTAATACCAGGGCTTGGATTTGAACCCACAACTCTCTGATTCAGGATCCCTACTCTTCCTGGAAAACAGGGAAAGTGAGTTCTACACTGTACTTTTCCCAGGCACAGAAAAGTCAGGGAAATCAATGATGATCAGGGAACTTTGCTTTCAAATATTGCAAACCCTAATATCGAAAATGATCAATTTTGATAACAATTTGGAATATGGGTCACTTTAAAAAAAGTTTTAATGGAGTTAGTTGGAGTGAATTTTGTTGAACATTAATCAGTAAAAAAATCAGGGAATTTTGTTTTCCTCAATTAGTAGTACATGTATGAACTGTGGGACAAGAAAACAGGACTTGCAGCCTTCCAAGCTAGCTACCAAGTAACGTTTATGTTTTACCCTATACCATTGTATTGTTCGTTTGCACATATGTTTTTCTTTATTATCGTGTTTTTATTGCTTTGCTGAAATATAATTAATTGAATTGAAACCATTATGCTACAATTCATGTACATGTAGGTGTACTCACATACAGTTCTATATTACCTACCTTTTGATCAAGTTTTTCTCTATCTTTGTGCCTGCTGTATATATGTAACTTTATCATTAATAATGTGATGAATACTGATTAATTGAGAGCAATTTGGTATTCAACAATTTACTAATGGCCTGTGAAATAAAGTATTTTCTTGGTCACGATAGCTTCTCGGCTGGAGCTGTCAATTTATTGCTATTTTCGTGCCCCTTCCACAGTGGGGGTGCCAGATGCTTGGTGATTACGAAATGCTTGTTCTCTTTTGCTGGCTAACTTTTTATCACTACAGTAACTTAAAAACTTATTATTCTTCAAAACTTGGCTGAAATAATGCACTTTTTTCATGTATATGTATGCGTGAAAAGTGAACACAGGTTTTGGGGGTCGGGGAAGTGCGGAAGACATGAGAGATATAACCGTTCTGTTTGTGAAAGCCCAAATGTGCAGGCAGTTTCATTTAAGTTTTAAAAATTGTTAATATCATGGGGACTTGTGAGAAATTATATCGCAGCAGGTTTTTCTTCTCCTTGCCTTTTCTAGTGAGGCTCAAAGCCCATACTCAACAAATGTCTGT
>BQKZ01000009.1:456810-512704 GCA_036244855.1 Temnopleurus reevesii
TTTAAGGGTCTGAAATAATTCTAGGATTGTAATGTTTCGGCCGTAGAGGATGGTCTTCAATATTCCGTTTTGCAAAAACGAAATTGAAATATTGGTCGAGCTCGGACCGACCTTAATCAATATTCCGTATTGTAAACGCAAAAACAAAAACAGGAAATCAGTCGAGGTGTTCCTTTTTTTATTATTCTGATTTCGAATTGGATAAACAGAATATAAAATATAGAAAAACAGAAAAATGAGTTCGTTTTTCAATATTTCATTTTCTTAATTTTTAATTTTGCATTTTTAGAAACGGAAATTGAAAAAATGAGCCATCTTTCTGATTTAAAATTGAAATATTGATCGACTTTGGAGTCAATATTTTATTTTCAATATTTCAATTTCAAATGAAATAGTGAATTAACGGACGATACCTCCATTCTACTGAACAGGTTTTCAACAATTGAGATATCATTAATTATTCTTGTAATCCAATCTGATCCATGGTTTTAGGTAGCTGATAACAATAATCACTAAGAACACTATCCATGTAACACTCTTCTCCTATTATTCTTTATAGGAAGCATCCCACAGACACTGTTAGAGAATTGCGGCAATAGGAGCAGCCTCCAGAGGGCGTTTGTCAAAGCAGATGTATTCACAACTCTATTAACTATCTTGGAAACAGCGACGGTAAGATTTTTGTTCAGAAATTCTGTGTTACAAAATAAACTCTATTCATAATAATATATATATTCCATAACAATAAGACCAATGAAGATTAATGAAGATTAATTAATTAATGAAGACTAATGAAGATTCTTGCATCAACCAATTGTAATAATGGCCATCTCAAAAGACTTTTCTTTGTAATGTTGTGCCATAAGATGTGTGAGAGATTTTATTTTAATTCTTAATTTGCAGAAGATATTTTATGATGTCTTTCCATAAAATAGGCAGTCTTGTATTTTATTGTAGAAAATGCCTTTTTCCTACAGAATGTCTATATATTTTCTATACTAATTTGCCTTCACTGTTAAGTACATATAATACTCTATATTTCAAAATATAGAGTCATTAGGTTAATTCCATATACTACTCTAGTAAGATGACTTGTCTTAGAGCCTTCAACAAAGTTTTTGTCAGCATTATCAATGGGTCCCAACTCTTAGGGGTCATTGAAGAACAAATAATTTCTATCATACATTGTATTTCAAGCATTTATAATACCATTTTTGTTTGACAGGTATCCGATGGCAACAAGCAGTTAGCTGTCTTCTTCACTGTCCATCTCCTTGGTGCTATTCTTAATGGATCTCTGTATGCCAAGGAAATCTTCAAAGAGACCATAGGTTATGAGAAGCTAGGAGAGCTCATTGATCGTCTCGGGAGTCCCTCACAAGAACTTATTGATACCTTGATGGACATGGTAAGATTCAAATTATTTTTTTTTATTTCTAAGATGATCTTATACAATGTAAAATTACTCAAAGACGGAACAAAACAGATACCAAATTCTCAATGGATCTCTGTATGCCAAGGAAGTATTCAAAGAGATCATAGGTTATGAGAAGCTTTGGGGGGGGGGGGGGGGCTCATAGATCGTTTTGGGAGTCCTCACAAGAACTCATTGATAATTTGATGGACATGGTAATGGTGAAACTCTTTTTCTATTTCAAAATTAGTGTTAGGTCTTTCAATGTAAGAAATATAACAACCAGAGACCAAATTCTTCATGTATCTCTATATGCCAAGGAAATTTTCAAAGAGACCATAGGTTATGAGAAGCTAGGAGAGCTCATCGATCGTCTTGGGAGTCCCTCACAAGAACTTATTGATACTTTGATGGATATGGTAAGCTTTTCTATCTCAAAGATAATGTAGGTTTGTTTCAATAATGAAAATTGCCTAGATCATTGAATATGGTTTGTACCACATTTTCATTTCTGCAAATAAAGTATATGTGACCGAAGAGTAAAAAGCAAATTGGATCTGTCAAGCTGTCTGTGCATAAGTTTATATTTTTCTTTGTTCAACAGGAAAACAAGATGTTTAATAGATACATGATTGAAAATGAATAATTTCAACCAATCCATATCAATACCATATCTGTACCAAAACTTTGTTATTGGTAATGAAATGTAAATTATGATTTGAAAAAAATAGGGGCCATTTCAAGCTCTTACACAATGATATCTGACAGAGAATAGGATGAATGTTTATTTTTGAAAGAAAGATATCTGCCTATTTAAATGAGTAAAAATGTGAATGAGACTTTATTAATCAAGCTGAGCCTTTATAAGATATGCTATGATTAAAAGTTTAAGTTGTACCTCAAAGTGATTTTTTTTTATACGTGAGTCTAAAAGCGATTCTATTTCGCATTTTGTAAGGATCAAATTTAATACAATTCTTAGCACAACTATTTTGTTTCTTTGCCAGGTGTTTGACACTTCTTACAAACCCAACAACAAACTGCTCATCCAGAATACAGGAGTGGTCTCTCTCCTCCTCTTCCTTCTTCCCCGCATCCATCATAATCCCACCCTCCAAGAGTTTGTCGTTGACGGCCTTGCCCACAGCTGCGTGTCATGTGACTACAACCGCATGCAGTGTTGCTATGACGATATTGTGTCAGGGGTAATAGGAGCTCTGCAGTGCAGGGAACAGCTACATCGAAAGACTGAAGGTAGGTCTAGCTTAGATACTATCTATCATTTTTTTAAATTTTAGCCGAGAACAGTTTAATTTGATAGGGTTGCAAGAACATTCAAAAGGGGTAGTGCAGCAAATACTACAAATTTCAACATCCTCACAGCACGATACCTTTGTGAAAAGCAGCCCAAAGGCACTGATTATTTTACAATTACAGACCACAGATGATTTGCTTACAAATATCATTAAACGCTCTATAGGGGTGTTGTTCAAAAGTTTTGATTGATCGCAAGTTGCAGTTGATCGGAACGTGCCAATCAAAATCATTGGTTCATGCGCTTCTTGCTAAATGTGCATGATGTGCACGAATGAAAATGCTTGTTACAATTTGCAAAGTTGCAGTTTATTTGCAGTTTTTTTAGCAACACCCCCTATGGGTGCTAAAAAAGACTTACAATCATTCAAAATTGACAGGAACATTTTGTTAGGCTTACCCATGCATCAAGTATTTCACTTGGTGAGTGCAGATCAAATGCAACTTGCAGTCAATTGTCACTTTCTTGTTACACCACATGAAAAGGAAGGATTAGGATGAGAACATGGAGACAAAGTTTTCCAATGGATGGGTGAACTTGTTCAATGCTATAATAATAATATGGTTTATACTCATTGTCAATGAATTACTTTTTGCTTTGTAACTATTCTATGAAAGTGCCCGATCCATAATCTGTACTTCACTTTGGTTTGAAATTCATAATTCTCAATTAATTGCTTTTAATCATTGTATGTATATTGCGTTTGATTTGGTATGATTAAAACTATAAAAGGGGGTGTTGTTCAAAATAAACTGCAAATCAACTGCCACTTTGCAAATTGTTACACACATTTTCATTTGCGCATGGTATGCATATTTCACAAGACGCGCATGAAACAATGATTTTTTATTGGCACTCTCGATCAACTGCTATTTGCTATCAACAGGCATGATACTTTCCCGGTTTTTACCGATTTTCCCATATTTTCCGTTATTTTTCTGTTTTTTATATATTTTTTTTATATATTTTTTAGATTCCCATTGTGTATTGTGCACTACTATAGGTGCTTACGCCTCTGATCTCAGTCAGTGATTTTTTTTTTCAGTAGAAAAGAGAGAAATTTAACCAAGGAAATCCATAAAGAAAGGTGTCAATTTAAGCTCAAAATGCACCAGAGAGCATCTAGAAACCCCAGAGCTTCCAGGGACCTTGAGCGGGCCATGGACCCTGGCCGTAATGGCTTCGCGCTCGCCTTGGTCCTCATTACGCGCTCACTCTGACCTCCCACCAGTTTCCCTGTATTTTCACAAGACGCCAGTAGCATGCCTGTATCAATTGCAACTTTTGAAAAACACTCCTTTAGTTTTTACAAAAAAAGATCTATCACTTATGAGAATGACCGTTTCAATTATTATCTATATCCAGAGAGGTTAATAGGCCTACTGGAATCCCTAGGAGCCTACAGCATAACCTCATCCCAACTCAAGACTCTGATTGCTCTGAAGAGGGGTGAGGATGACCAATCACTGTCTAGGAACTGCACCAGACTCATGAGGGCGCTCTCACGGATGGCGCGGAAAGAGGGCAAGCTCAATGCTCATCATTACTTTGATTTTCAAGCTGACGATACGGTAAGTGTTTTCCTCATATTCTGCCGAATTAGAGTCGATTTTTTTTTTTTTAATTGTTTGAAGTGGTATACATATTAAGAACAATGATCCAAATGCCAGGATTTACCCTTTAGGCATAATAATTATAACAATCATGATGATATTACAAATATGTATATCTCACCAGTGTTTGCCAAACTCTGATGATAAGCTGGAGCTTTCAATATAGCAAATCTTGTACAAAACTTGTTTGGATGTTTTTATCATTTTTCCAATTTCATTTTTACTGATGTTAATGATTCAATTTTTGGTTCATCTTATTTTTTAATCTTTTGTGTAGGGTATCACTATACCGATTATCAAGAAGTGGCCTGGCAGTAGTTTCAGCTTTCACACTTGGGTGTGTCTAAATACAACTCCTGTTACATTGGAGAAAGGCCTCTATAGGAGACAACTATACAGGTATGCTTCCATCTTCTTTTTAATTTTAATGCAAGCGAATTTATTATATGCCCCGTGAACTTAGCGAGAAAAACAATATTTATGCATACTTGCTTGGGAAGTTATGTTCCCATCGGCTGTTTATTGTAATTTATTGTTCCTGATGGAATTTTCCAAAAGTGTCCACTGATTGATAGCTTCAAATAGTTTTGCAATTTTATTGGTCTGGAGAAAAATTATGAGGAAGTATTTGTGAAAGTGATTATTTTGGGTCAGATATTTGAATATATTAATGAAAGGAACTGTTGTTGGAGAACAAAGTACAAAGTAATGAACTTGATAAGTTTAGTTGAGTTTGAGTATTCTTTTACAGTACATTCAAAACCCTTTCAGAGCTACCTGTCTATACAGTGGCCAAATTATTCGACAGGTTTGACAGGACCTAAACTTTGTCAAAAAGGAATGAAAAAGTTTCATTATCTTTATCTTTTTCTTTCACTGAACAGTTTCTATACAGCGAGTGGATGTGGCTTTGAAGCTTTCTTCACTCTCGATGGTGTCCTTGTTGTCGCAGTCTGTACTAGGAAAGAATTCTTCTCTGTTTCTCTCACTGAATACCCCATCACAGATAATAATTGGGTAAGTATATTTTGTTTTACGATGTTATTTTGTAATTTTGTTTAGAACGCCTCAATATGTCTTTTTTTTAATATGTAGAGATCATTTGTAGAAATCTTAGTGCATTTCTCTTCACTGGCTAGTCCTCTGCCATTTTTATGGTAATTAGCATGCTGTTAAGGATTCTCGAGATTGTTGTTCTGCTCACTTCAGGCTTGTTGAGATGCGATGCACCCAGGTTCTCCTCTATTTGCATTAATTTTTTTAGTAATCAATTAAATGCAAATATGTCTTAGAGACGGGCTTCCTTCTCCTCTTTGAGTAGGTTGCCCCACTCCTATGCAGATTTCTCATTTTTCAACATTACTAGTGTATTTATCTACCCTTGGAAGTAAATTAATGAAAGTTTGTTGCATAGAAGGGCAAAAGCAACAACTTAATTCACAATTCAGATGACCAACCATCCATGCATCAATGGCCATAGCTAAATTTAACGATCTCAAATTATATTTGTCCAATGACATGTATAACATGGGAGGAAAAACCTATATTAATATAGAGAATGTGTGAGAGAGAGAGAAAGAGATAGATTGGAGTTACACAAAGGATTAAAGAGGCAAAATGGAAAGAGCAATTACATTGTAAATAGTTCTTTCCACATCCTCTGCAAAACCTACAAAATGATTTGTCTTTCTTTCGTTAAAAGGAATGCATTATTTTCTTTCTAATACTGAACGTGTATCTGTATATTACAGCATCAAGTGAACATCGTGCACTATGGTTCCAAGCGCCCCTTTGTCCAGAGTCAGCTCTCTATCTTCGTTGATGGCTAACTGAGACAAACATCCCAACTCAAGTTCCCGGCTATGGGAGAGGTAAGCGAGTTTCAGCAGACTTGGTGGGTGTTGTATCACAAGTTGCACTTCATCTGAACGTGGCAATGAAAATCATTGTTTCATGTGCGTCTTGTTAAATGCGCGTTACAATTGCAAAGTTGCATTTGATTTGCAGTTGATTTTGAACAACCCCTCATAAGATATAGTAATTGTGCATCACGCCCCATACAGGCAAAGCACTAATGGGAGGTTCCAAACTATATATATGCTACAGATTGTGACTTGTTTGGTGCAACACTCTTTGTTAAAGCTGCGTAAAACTAAAAATTATGACAACTTTGCCATTATTGGTTAGTCCCATGAATTCCTTGATGCTGATTGGCAGTAACAATGAATGACGCTGCAGTTTCATTGAAGAAGTACTTGTCATCCATGAACTTTTTATTAAAAGTGAAACCAATTACTCTTTTAAAATGGAAATTACATGTATAAAAGATAATTCCCAAAAATGTGTATAATGTGGGATTAAGAGTTTTGGCTCTCGACTTTGGAGATTTTCTTCCTGTCAGCCCTGCAAAATATGAGATTTAAATTGTGTTACCCTATTTCAAAGCATACCATGGAAATTATTTTTTAGTGAATTGAAATTAAAATCTTTGGATTAGGGTACCAAGTTACCGTACATGGAATGGCTGTATAGAGAAATCTTGCTGGAGAAACGATGACAAATCTTTGATCCCATATTCTTTTCCTTTCTTACAGCCTTTCATATCATGTTTCATCAGTGCCCCTCTGACATTGAATTCCCTGGATGAAGGTGATGAGATTGATACCAGCATGGGGATGAGACCGAGAGCATCGTCGTCGACCACCATCACAACCACCAAGAGACCCTTTGCCCTCCGTGTCTTGAAAGGCCAGTCTCAGTCGGTGTCAGAGGTAAGGATGTGTAGGGATGGAGTGGTTCAGGTCCCAAACTGTGTGTCATAAAGTCATGGGTTTAAGTTTCGCCCAAATTGAAATCTCAATCTATTTTAGAAGTAAGGAAATCAATGCATTGTTGTCTAGTGGTTAGTGTCCTAGACTGTGTAACATGTGGTCAGTGGTTCATATTGTTTCTCAAGGCCAGTTTCAGTCTTGTTACGGATGTAAGGGAATAGAAGTGACATTGTCGTCTGGTTAATGTCCTAAATTATGAATTCAAATTTTGTAGGTTCAAGTTCAATCCAAAATGTCAATTATAGTCTGTCTCAAAATTAAGGGAATGTTGATCCTGCTCCAGTTACACCTGCAAGTTCCTTCAGATTTCTCCTCCCATATTTTTCTACCATCATTAAAAATATGATCTTGTACTATCATTAAGAATAGACCTTTCAAGAAAATGCTTTTCCAGGTTATGTGTTTCTTTGTCCAAAATCTCCATCCCTCTAAACAATATCATGGTAATTTTTCAACTTTTATTTGTAGAGAAGCTGAAATCTGTAAAATACATTATACATCTGCAAAATTTAGTGAGGTGTCCTATAGATTTGATGTCCTCTACTTAGATATATGAATGCAAATATTTTTTTATGATCATTTTAAAGTGATGTTAGCCTCTCACATTACAGTTATCTCTGATCTTTCATTTTTTTTTACCAGGATACCTCCATAAGCATGGTCCCTGCCAGCATGAAATAACTTGAATGGGGAGCCTCAAGGTCACTTCAAGGTCAGATGGGAAGTGCCTGTGTATTCTATGATACGCTCACTCCGCTACAGGTCAAGAAACTTTATCTGGCTGGTGAGTGCATTTTTCTGTAGTTTTCTAAAGTTTTGATTCTCTCAATGCTAAAAAGATATAAATTTCTGGATGTTGCTTAAATGAAAAAACCTGTGATTATTTCCTTTTCAATACAAGATCTGCATGCTTCTGTCATGTGATCAGTAAAAATAAATTGCCATAATAATAGTGATAAACGTTTTTATATAGCGCTTATCACTCGCTCGGGAAAGTCCCTAAGCCATCCCTGGAGGTGTTTAATTAGTTGATGGAAGACACAATGCATTGTCATGTTGTGTCCCTCAAGAGCCTGCTTTAAGACCCTATCTATTTCTTGTTCATGGTAATGACCAACCAAAGCTTTGATGCTTTCTTGATGACCAAACATTTGGGTCTTAGTTTTTTCCAAGACCTATATTTCTTGTCTATAGAAATAAGTCTTTAGATGATTGTAATTGTTGACTAGTGACTCTATTTTTTTTTTTTTTTCATTTTTATCTCCAAAGGTCCCAATGTTCTGACATTGTTCCAGGTGGATGATCCAGACCTATCAGATCTAAACAGCAAGGTTCTTATTTACTATCATGGCAAGGCATGCAAGGACAGTACCTGTATGGATCTGTCAAGGAACCAGCCTTATGATGGTTCCCTAACAGGACACAGCTGCAGTACTGGTCGTCTCAAGGTAAATTTATTTCTCGTCCTCCTTCGAAGTCCCGCAATTAATGTGACAAAACAAGTTTTGAACTGTGCTCATGACAAAGTAAGAAAGGAGATTACCTGTACCGACGTGCGTTGAACAAGCCTTTTGATGGTTCTCTCACAAGATAAACAAGATACAGATGTAGAAACAGTTGTCTCAAGGTAACTTCCTCCCTGTTGTGCTTTTGAACCCCTGTCATCGAATAAGCGAAGTCCTGATACATGAAAGGATACTATCTCTACATATCTGTCTAGGAACCTGCCCTACGATAGCTCCCTAACAAGATTCAGCAGTAGTAATTTTGTTCCATTCATTCTTCTCACCTGCTCAAGCAACCATAGTCCTTCTTTGATGCTCTCCTCCCAACAAATACTTATTGCTTATTTTCAACAGTTATTTTGGCATTTCCATGAATTGGTCATATGTTTAGAAGTCTGATCATACATTTCTTTTATTTAATTCACAAACTTCTGAAGCCTCTATCATTTGATTAAGAGCATTTAATAAGAGCATTACATTTCTTCTCTAAATCAGATGCTTTCAGTCTTTTGTAATCCATACATTTTCTCCCCACCTTTCTCTGTCTGCAGGATGTACTAAACTGCATAGGAGGTGTCCAGGTCCTGTTCCCACTCCTGGAACTATCGCTACAAGACCAGGCAGGATCAGAGACCACCACCCCAGAAGAGGTAGAATCACAAATGACATCAGTCCTTTTTAATCCATAAATTTCTCTTCCAACCCCTTGTCTACAGGATGTACTAAACTGCATAGGAGGTGTCCAGGTCCTGTTCCCACTCCTGGAACTATCGCTACAAGAACAAGCAGGATCAGAGACCACAACACCTGAAGAAGTGGAGTCCCCAACGGCATCGGTCAATGTTGACAATGTGGACTCGGACGATTGGGAAATACTGCCTACCAATATGCAATGTGGTAAGTTCATTTAGTGGATTATTTAATTGTTTCTTTTTGGTTTTACAATGTACGCACCTCATTGTTCTTAGTCACCTTTAGATTCTGCATTATGATCTGTTCTACGAGAAAAATAGCACATTAAACATATGCATACATGTATACCTGAATTTTTTGTTTGATTGACACTTTCTTACATAGAATCATAGTGACTTTTGATAAGTGACATTTAGATTTAATTGTGTATCTCTGATGTGTGCATGGAAAATATGTACCGTAATTATTATTTTTTTTAAATATTTGATGCTGGAAATTCTGATGCTGGAAATCATCTTGTGAACATTTTTTTTTTATTAGCTTGAAAAAGGAGACTTACTTGTTTGTGTGTTTAGACTCAATAATCTCTTCATACTACCATCTATTTTGTCTTTGTAGAGGCAAAACTGGAACGGAATCGTATCTCTGGATTCCTATCCCTCCTGAAGAACGTTTGTATTGGTCATTCCATCAACCAAGAGCTGCTTCACAAGACACAAGGACTGGCTACAATAGGAGCATTACTACAGAAGGTAAATCACCTTTAGCATGTCCACAGCCCCAAAGTAGACCATTCATTTCCCTAGTCTAATGTTGCACTTAATTTTGCATTGTTATTGGAATGGAAATGGAATAAAGATTCATTCATTCATCAACTTTTCGACATTTTGCACAACCCTTTCATATCCTCTGAGGTATTAAGAAGAAAAAAATTAATTGTATGTATATGAAAACAGACTAACAATTGTGGATTCTTTTGTTTTGAGACACATTATACTTTGTTCATAAAAAATGGGTTTAATCAATCATTAGTATATATGCACAATTTGCACCAATAGTCATTGCTCCTTCTGGATGTTCATTGTGAATGGTTTTCAAAAAGAACAAAGGTTGATTATGAATTTGTAAATTAGCGGTGGTCCTTTATCATTGAGCATGATGGTAGGAATTTAGTCCTTGAAAAAGCTTATACGCCTAATAGCTGCACTGTCAAACCCAGGGTAATAATGCTGCAATTGTAGAGCCCTCAGGGAATTCTCATGAAGAGTTGATAAGTGCTATATAAAAGCTGTTCATTATCATTATGAACCAAGGGAATTATCATTCAAACATTATTATATTGCATTCGTAAGTGTCCTACTTCACACTGTAGAATGTTATCATTACATTGCTTTTAATAATCAAACATGGACTTTCTATTGTTTAAACGTTTGGTATAAGAATTTTTGTAATATGTGAAAACTTTCCCTGTGATGAGATAGACACCTTTTATATCATGAATTGATCGGTCAAATAAACAAGTCTGTGCTTCAAAATTCCGTAACACAAAATAAGGTTTATATATAGATTATGTATGAAGCTGCATCATGTAGGATGGTTGTTGTTGATATGGGCTTGTAATACAGATCAATGATAATACACACATAATGATATTATTATTTTTGTAACATTTAAATTGTTATTATATTTTTAAATCGTTCTCAATAGGCTGAATCTTCCCTGATTGATGTGAATGTCCTGATGGCTGTTCAGCTCCTGGTGGAGTCTGTCTGCGCTGGGAGCTCACACCTCATCAAGTCTGCCCATCGTCATCTACTCTTTGACTTTAGGATATGGAGCAAGAGTGATTTTCCAGTTAGGATAGGTAAGAAATTGATGAGTGGGGACTTATAATGAGATAATAAAGAGACAGGTAAACAAGAGTTTCGACGTGAACAACAGAAGGAGAAGATAAATACTTTACTTTGTCATGATTGGCTCTTGTCCGATCTTCACATTCAATGATACTTTAAAGTGATCAAGAGGAATGATTGACACTTGAATTTCGGTTTCCAAAAATTTTACCCCAGTTTCGATCATAATGCCCTCTTTCCGATTGCAGGAACCTTTAAATGGTGCAAACCAGTCATGATGCCTCAACATGACATTTATACTGTGCAGTCAATCATAATCTTTGCCATCTAATGCTATTGTTATTTCTTCATTTGCTGAGGACCATGACTAGGATTTAAACATTTGACCACCTGATTAAAACATGCAAGCCATAACCTTGTTGCCACATATTTTTACGTTGTTGATTATAATCTTTGCCATTCTCTTATGCAAAAATATTACCAAATATTTGCCTCTTTTGTTTCTTCATATAATCAGGTCATATACAGTACTTAGCAACGATCATCAAGGATAACCGAAAGACCTTTCGCAAGGCATACGGAGTGCAATTCATGTTAGATGTTATAAGAATGTACTACAGGTATGGAAACAAAATGAACTACCGGTATTACTTGCAATAGAATGTTACTTTCATAAACATCAAAGTAACGGAAAAGCTCATGAAATTGAATTTCAGATATATTCATCCTAAATGATGATTCATGTACTTGGATGTTTCCTGTTACAACACTCCTCAACAAAATACAAATGTACAGAAGGGTTTTTTTTACAAATTCGTCTTGAAACTCTCTGCTAATCTACAGCCATTTGAAATCCAGTTTTGCCCCCATTTAAAAGAGAGAATGATGAAATTTGCTCAGAGAAGATTCTTGCTGTACATGGGTTTAAGCCTTATGCAATGGAAATACTGCCCCCTATTCGAGTATAGAGTATAATTGCTAAATTAAAAATCATTTTATTCTTCTATTTTGCTTAATGATAATAATTATTAGACAGTTCTTATATAGTGCATCATACCTTTGAAAAAGGTCTCAGTGTGCTAAATGAAATAGTTAAAGAAGAAGAAAAGTTACAGTTGTTTGAAAAGGTGGGTTTTTAGTAGTGTTTTGAACCCTCCAACAGAATCGGCAGCTCTAAGTGTAGATGGTAAATCATTCCTCAGCTCAATAATCTAAATTGTTTTGCTTTTGTACCACTTGTGTATTTCTAACAATATTTCTCTCATGATTATCTTCTAGTGGGAACACAGACATCTCAGTAGACGATTCTAAAGCCATCAGACATTCCTTACGGGGTCTGATACGCTACTATGTCTACCGAAGCATTACACAATCTGAGTTGCAGTGCATTCTGGGATTCATTACGGCTGTGAAGGAGCAATCTCTTGTAAGACATCTACAATTTTGTCTTGATTATTTGTTGTTTAGATCTTTCCTTGTGGAATTTGATTAAATGATAATTAATACAAATATGCTTCAATATGATAATAGTAATGATGATAATAATCTGAAATATTGAATTAACTGCCAAAAAGATTGATGTAGGGCTATCCAGGATGGGTTTAAATCTCCAAAATAATCTCCAAATAACTTTATGAATCAGCCTGCTTGAACCAGTCTGGAATGAAAATGAGACACAAGTTATAGCTTTGTTTTAAAAACCCTAGCCAGTAAAATAAATATTTCAGAACTGCAGACTTTTATGGAATATGAGATGTAAATGCAAATATCTAAAAGGCTGTACCAATTGTTTTTAAAGTGCAAAATGAACACTGAATTTACTGATATACTGAAACAGTTGAAAAATTTAAGATGTCATCTCCAATTTTGTTTCAGATTGAGGAGGCACTGGATCTATTACTGTCACTTATGGAGACCCCTGGAAAAGACCAGTTGATCCTGCTCTTGTTCGAGCATGGGTCTGCAGATCTACTCTACGTCCTGCTTACTAGACAAGAGTATTCAGATGGGGTACAAGTCAGAGTTCTGAAGGTCAGTATGGATGGGCAAATATACTAATTTGTAAGAAGCAAGATTCAAACTTTGTCGCATTGTGGTGGGCAGGGGTAATAAAAATGTGATTGGAAGAGCCACATGTAGATCTACTCTATGTCCTGCTCACAAGACAAGAGTATTCAGATGGGGTACAAGTCAGAGTTCTGAAGGTCAGTATAGTTGAGAAATATACACATTCTTTAGAAGCAAGATTCCAACTTTGCTGCATTGTGATGGAGTACCAAAATGGGCTAGGAAGAAGCACCTATGATAACTTGCTCTTCATGCAACTTGTCTTGGTGTAGAATACTTGAAATGCTGCATAAATCAAGTCATAAGAAGTTCCCAATTTTTTTAACTTGTTTAAACTATGGAGGATTTTTTGATTAGGTTGTTTAAGCTATTAAACTTGTTTAACTTGAATAAATTTTGGTTTGACTGATTATTTCACTTGCTCACTTGCACACTCACGTACAGTCCAGGAAAAAAATTGAAAAAAGTTTGGGAATGTAGCCAATTTAGAGTTTGTAATGGTAAATCTCAGAAAGCTGGCAGTTAGATCTAACTAGTTTGTCAGCTGGAATAGATATGATAGGACATTGTCATGAATTAATTTTTTTTTTTTTATATTTGTTGTTTATTTTGACAAAATTCAGAAATTGCAAAAGATATCATGAAAGCAAATAAGAACTTGTTATACATTGTGATTTTGTAAGCCTTTAACAACAAATGAATTAAAAAAAAATTTAGAGGTCATAATCAAACTTGTTTCCTGATTTATTCTTTGCCATCCCCTATCAGCTCTTTGCTATGATGCTGCATTCTACCAAGATTCAAGAGAAGAACAAGACAAGGATTCGTCTTCAAGATATTGGTTTCTCAGGACTCACTCTGCTCATGGAACATGGCACTATCAGCATGTCTGTAGCAAGGACATTGGTAGAACTTGTCACAGGTTAGTGACTCTCTCTCTCTCTCTCTCTCTCTCTCCTTACCTTCCTCTTTCGTCCTTTCTTCACTTCATGAAGCAAGGACATTAGTGGAACTGGTCACAGGTACATGCGTCTCTCTCCTTCCTTCCCTCCCTCTATGGCCCCTTCTCTCTCCACACTCCATCTTTCTCTTGCCCTTAAAGTAAAGACATGTAGCAGGGACATTGGTAGAACTTGTCACAGGTTAGTGCCTCTCTTTCCTTCCCTCCCTTTATCTTACTCTACACTCCATCTTTCTTGTGCAGTTGAAATCATGTACACTGTACCAAGGACATTAGTGGAACTGGTCACAGGTTAGTGCCTCTCTCTTCCTCCTTTACCTATTTTTCTTTATCTACATTCCATCTTTCTCTTGCCGTTGAAATCATGTAGCAAGGATGTTAGTCGAACTCGTAACGGGTAAAAACGTCTTCCTCTCTCTCTCATCCTCATTCCCGCTATCCACTATTCTCTCCTGCTTCCATCTTTCTCTTACTTTTAAAATCTTGTATATTATTCGTGAAAAAAATTCACATAGCCCTGCTGTATAGTGTAGTCAGTAGTCATGGATTTGAAAAATATTGAAAGTTTAAAAGATGGATGTGAATGATTACAGAATTATCTGTGAGCTTAAGATTTTAGAGTTATTTGTTTTGATAAAGTGCATCAATTGAAGATAGAAATGCATCATCATGGTCATTTATTTCAGTCCACCTTTCCCCTTATGAAGATTTACAGATTACAGTCCTTATGTCGTAATAACATTCTTTCCTCCCACTTGTAAACCAATTTGATCACTTTTGATCTATTATTATTTCTCTTCTGTCCATTGCAGAGGGTCATCTAAATCACAGGGGCCTACTAGCTGTACTACAGGTTCTTCATTCAGCCAATGCTCTAGTCAAACTAGAAGCCTGCACCCAGCTACTTCACATCCTCTACACCGAATCAGACGCCAGGACACAGATCGCCAAAATCCCCGGCTGGCAGGACACCCTAGCACGGCTCCTCGTCAAGACGCAGGGCAACGACAGCAACTGTCTTAGCGTCGACATGAACGGTTTCTTCAGCACGAAGCAGCTTCAGGCGTCTGAGTCCTCACTGGACAGTCTGACAGCAGAAGACCTTGGGCAGACACCGCCGATGACGCCTAACCATCCACCGTTTGCATCCGTCTCCAACTCAGCGGAGGGTTTCCCGAGCATTGTCAAGTCGACCAGTAACGGAACCGTCCACCACTCTCCACCATCCTCGGTTCCGAACTCCGATCACCATGATGACGATTCCTCCTCGGAGTGTCAGCGTAGCCGGTCATCCACCGCACCCATGTGCGCGAGGCCGACACAAATCGTAATCGATCAGACTCACTGTAACGACAACAGCTCACCTTCCACGCCAAATCAATCCCTATCCAGCTGGTCGTTACCCATCTCCGTCGACACCGACTCGATAGCGACGGAAAGTACTCTAAGCCTTGACACTCCCGATGGGTCGAACATACTCTGTGTTGTAGATAGTGGTGTGAGTCTAACAAGGCCATCAGACCTAGATATCTCTTCGTTATCTGAGGGCAATGAAACAAACTTTGATCTTAGCCCTGGTGGGATCATTCAGAAGGAAAGGAATGAACAGACTTTAGTGGATACCTTGATTGAAAGCATGGTGCAGATTATGTGGTTAGGGGTAGAAGGTTCCTCGGGAGATGCATGGGTGGTGAGTACTCGGCAAAGAAATTCAATTCATTTTGTCTCAGGACTTATTGAAATCTTTAATTTTATACCATGTTTAAACAAAAAGCTAACAATCTTCCAGTGACTAGACAGGTGATGACAATTAATCTAGTTTATAATGAAAACCATAATCCAAAAAAAAAAAAACAATCGTAGTTCTGACAATGCTGCAGGTTTTGAATTTGGGAAAATTTACCATTTATTTTGACTCTGTGTTAGAAGATATTGATGAGTATCATTAGTTTTTTCTCTGCTGGCCATTCTTTAGAGTATTATAGTATTACTAATAAAGATGAAAATATGTGTCAGGGATTATCATCATGTCTCTATTTCTCTCCTCATCATCTAATATAACCAGGCACGAGGTCAGATCTTCAAATGCATTGCAGATCTGGCCGGCTCTCACCAGATGCTACGACCAGTCAAACAGATCAAACGTCAGATGCTGGAGAAGCTCCTAGAGGGCGCTGCAGGGGATGTCAAGGCTGCAGGGGGAGTATCAACGACAGCTAGTGCAGAGAATGCTCTCTATCTTGTCAGGCTGGTCTATGATTTCTTGTTTGGGGTTGCTGGCTCTGATTCGACCAGCTGGAGCGTGAAGGTAATTATAGAACTATTTATAATGATATTTTCATAGATTCCTGACTCCTTTTTCAAATCTTTATTTAAAAGGCATGAAAATATCAAATGTACAATTGAATGATTTATGGGATTGAATAGACTGGTCCAAAATGATAATAATAATAATAATGATGATGATGATGATGATGATGATGATGATGATGATGATGATGATGATGATGATAATAATAATAATAATAGGTTCATTTATAAACATGTAGCGCAATTGCTATATGCATATTCTACTGCGCTTGATACGAGGTACCATATTATTACCTGGCTATAACTGCCGAGCAAGGCGCTCAAGCATTCCCAGTAATAAATTCCTGCCAGGTACCCATTTCCACCTGGGTTGAGTGCAGCAAATTGTGGATGAATTTCTTGCCGAAGGAAATAAACGCCATCGGTGGGATTTGGACCGGCGACCCTCTAGTTGATAGGCTTGAGTCAGAACCACTACACTATGATGCTTTTACAAGTGTAGGTTAAGACAAATAAGCATTTTGCCTTTCAAAATTATTATGGCATACACTTTTTCACCAAACAGTAGGCCATTGACCAATCAGAATGTACATTTTAGAAATTAGAATTAGAAATTTATATGCAGTTGATCACAACCTACTCCTCGAGATAATTATACAATCTAGCAATTGCAATAACTATTGGAAGCATGTTCATACAATTTCTAATGGAATTATTATTTTTTTGCCTTTGGCAGCTGGAGGAAGGGGTCGTTGACCTTATGGACATTCTTCAGATTTGGACAGATACAGGCAACATGGAAGAGTGGAAGGAAATGTCACATCTTGGACTAAGACTTCTCCTGAGATTTTCATCACACAATGATCTAGAGGTGAGGAAATAGAAGAAAATGGGAGAGAGAATAGGGGAAGAAGGAAGTGGAATGGGAATGGGAAGATTAGAGAAAGAGAGAAAGGGAAGGAATATAAGTGTTGGAAAAAAGGAGAGAGGAGAGCTAAAAAAAAAAGAGAAGGACAGAAGATTTGAGGAAGGTAAACTAGGAAGAGAGGATTAGACAAAGAGAGAGGGGATAAAGATTAGAGAAAGATATACGACTACAGATACAGGCAATATGGAAGAGTGGAAGGAAATGTCTCATCTTAGACTAAGACTACTCCTCAGGTTCTCATCACACAAATGATCTAGAGGTAAGGAATTAAGAATGAGAGAGAGTGAGAAAGAGTTATAGATAACATTAGAGAAAAAGAGATAAGAGAAAGACAGAATGATAGAAGATGAGAGACCAAGAGAGAGGGGGAAAAGATCTGAAAAAGAGAGGAGGATACATGTAGATGATAGAGAGAGTGAGAGAAGATTGGGGAAAGAGAGGAGGAGATTTGATTATAAAGAGAGGGTTAGAAGAATCTATAGAAAAAAAATGAGAGTAGATGAAAGAGAGAGGCAGAGGCAGAGTAAAACAATTATGAGGGTTTTCCTTTTTCTGATGTATTTTCTTGACTTCCAATCTTGTATCTGGTGATTTATATGTATTGAAAATATTTGATGGCAAAGGCTAAAACACATTCCCTCTGTTTATTATTGTTTTAGATCTGTGCAATGGCATCAGCAAGACTGCATCATCTGATCCAGTCTCGACCAATCACATCGCCCAGTGAGGCTTGCTTCTTCCTCGGCTCTCTAGATGACGCACTCATTCAGAGTCTTGATGAGACAGATAGTAAGCAGTTTGCCCTGTCTTTACTTCATGTAATGTACATATAGATGATGAAAAACATTGTAGAAAGCATGAATAAAATAACAGTATCTTTGTTTTTCACCAAACCTATCAAAACTACCGCTGCTTATATTCCATCTTTGTTGTGTGTAATGTTGGGATGAATTTATAAGATCTAGGAATCTGAGGGTCAGTGGACACAGGGCCTGAAAAATTGCTTGTTTGAGCATTAGATTATCTATTTTTCTTATCTAGAAATGATAGTTTAGACTGAGCACAGTTAACACTTCATCTAGTTTACCCATGTGTTCGCATCATATAAAGCAATTAATTATAGCCTACAAATTTGTATTTCTTTTTTCTTTTAGATATTGTTATTTTTGCTCTAGTAAATGATCATAATTTCTCCACATTAATTATTTTAGTATTGCGAGCTTTACACATCGTTAGTTGTATTGAGAGCTTTCTTCAAATGTTGGTCTTTACATCCAATGTATATCGCAATCATAACCAATTTTTGTATGATATACAGGCAAGGATGACACTTTTGCGTACATGATCCCCCTTGCAAGGGCGATGGTGGACAAATACCGAGATGAGCTTGGAATGTCATCGTTCCTCGTCAATCTCCCATCGACCGACACCAGTCCGACCTTTGTGGAAGATTTCAGGGAGTACTGCAGGTCAGACGAATGGAGGATGTACATTGAGAAACAGGTAATCTTTATTTTCAGTTTTGATCAATGAGGAGTTTAGTGATAATATTTTCATCTCAGTTGAACTAAATTGATTATAAAAATACAAATATTGAGGTCTTTTCACAAAGTGGGGACAAAGATCAATGGTGTCTCTGTAATATTGGTTTAGGTCAAAGCTGTTATATCTTCATGAATTTCACAGTTTTATGCTTAACATTTCCTAATAGTTTGTACCTTGGAAGATTTTACACATATCAAATCGTGGATGTAGGAAGATACCGCTACATTATCCAAGAAATGATTTTCCTGTCATTTGGTATACCTATTCAAACATGTTTGCAGTTGCACCATGTGGTGTAAGGTTATCTTTCAAGAAATAGTTCTAAAACGGACTTTGCAAAAGCTGGAAAAAGTTTTGAAAAAAACTGACATTCCGAGTATGTAAGAGCACAAGAGTGGTATACATGTACCTATGTTACTGAAACACCATGTCACACTTTGGGCTCCCAACTGTTGGAAAGACTCAAATCTAAATAATACATCAAAATTAAAACAGGCAACTTTTATAGAAAGGTTTCACAACACACAATACACAGCATGATTGACCGCAATCCTGCTATAACTTTGAAAAACCAGTAATGTGATATTTTTTTCCTAGATTTGATAACTGATTCTTTCAAATTCTATTTATTTCAATTTTACAGGTGCAGCCATTCATGCATGAATATATTACCAACAACTACTCTGACATCACTGCCAAGATGTCCAAATACTGGAGGAAATGCTTTGACGTCTTGAATACTGACATCCACAAGAGAGAGAGGGAGAGAGGGGAGAGCAAGCTCAAGTTCACAGTAAGTCAAAACAGCTATGGATTGATACGAAAGATGGGCAAACAAAAAACAATAAATGAATAAATAGCACCAAAAATTGCTGGTATGTGATCAGGAACAGGAGGAAAAAAATTATATAGTAGCATACATATATATTGTATCATATCATTGGGCTGACAAAGTATAATAGTGCGTTGTATATTCAATTGAAAATTAATTGATATCTCCGGGGAGAGGGGACAGTTAAATATGAATTAAGAATTGGGCATATTAGAGATAATATTGGCATTTATATAGTGATCTTACAGAAATAGGTATTGGCATTTATATAGCGCTCTTACAGAAATATGTATCACAGGACAAAAGGTAACGTGACAAAAATGGGAGAAAAACAGCCCGACAGCAAATAACATAACCATACAGCAACATACAAAACCCAATTTTTATTAACAGGATTATTTGTGACAATTTAAGAAAAAAAATGTTCGCGAAATAAGGGAAAATAAAAGAATCATTTACATGTATTATAATATTATTATCGTCCTTAGACCCAAGTGATTGAGCCCTTCAATGCAACATGCAAGACAGAGAATGCCAGACATGCGTCTACCTGCAATAAACTGACCAATCAGCATCAGTCTACCTTGAGACAGTGGAGAGCTGCAAAGAGGTTCCTGATTGGTGAGAGAGGAGCATGGGCAGAGAGGTAAGAGTGATTCTTGGAGGTTCTGTGGTCTAGTGGTTAAGTACCCATCTATAAATCACAGGATATTGGTTCAATGTCCATTTTCATATTCCTAATGTTTCATAAGTTTCCTGTTGCAAGAATTCATCTACACATATCACTCTCACATGAATGCCAATTGGTTATTAGGAGGATACAAGTGGTATTTAGATTGATTGAATGTGTATAGGGTTCTAAATTTCCATTCCATTGATCAGATGATAGATCCATTTAGCATCTTCCTTGTAATAATTTTTCATAATTCATTTCAGATTCGTAAGCTTTTGAATGACTCTTAAAATTGATTTAGAAAAATGTTGACCAAGGTATTTAAGTGCCTGATTAATAAAGTTCTCTGAGCAGTCTTTGGCTTGATACGCTGCAATGTAGATTGCAGAATGTCAAATAATGGCAATTGAAATAATTTATCTAACCTGATTACGTCTTTTGTATTTCTTTGCATGTAGGAATCCACAAGACATCTATTGGAAACTGTCTTCACAGGAAAACTTCTCTCGTATGAGACTCAAACTGACTCAGAACTATAACTATGACCAGCATATTGATGCAAGCCAGCAGAGAGATAACACAGGTTTGTAGGTCTCATTTACTTCTGCCCCATTCTTATATTGGGTTTCTACTACAGATTAGACCAACTCGCTTGCCCCAATATATCAATAACTCTACTTCAAATCAGCAATATTGAAATTCTATTGCTTTATAAGTGTGCATACAACAAAATGTAAATGTTTCACTCAAGCTTGTTGAAATATGGTACTTCAAGCGACCCAGCTTCAGCCAGTAGAAGGCTCTTTTGAATTACATTTACATTTCAGAAAGTGGTAAAGAAAGTCACCTTTCAAAATGGTCATGCTATGGGAACTTTACATGTTTGGCTGTGTGGTATGTATTCATAAGTGCGCCCTCTTGTGGCTGCAACAGGGCCACTTGAATGCATTACATTAACAGTTTTGATCTATGATTTTTTAGAATTTTCTAATTGATATAGAATAAATTGAATTATCATTTATTTTCATATGTTGATCTTATAGGTGTAGCTACAGAGGCCTCACAGACCCTCCCTCTAGCAGTGGCCAAAGAAGCAAGGGTCAGTGACATGGAGTTGCAAGATGACCGGCTAGGGGATGAAGAGTGGAATCTGGTGAACGTGGAAACGTAAGATAGATTGTATTTATATTTTAGTTTGTTAAGTTAATGAATTTGCTGAAAAGGGTACATGACCATTGCCAAAATACAAATTGTCAGTACATCAAAAATATGATTGCTAGACTCGATAACTGACCACTGCGCATGAAGTAATGGTAAGGATACATGTAGAAGTGATGGCTAATTAGGGACAAAAGTGGAATTTACTACATGCAGGAACCGTTGATGGATTATGATTAGGAAAGTCGGTTAGAATGTTAGGTTGATGAACTAATTAGATGAGGTAAATGACCATAGTGAATAGAGCAATGGTCATTTATATAGAATTATGGGATGACCAGGAGATGACCATCTGGGACATAAAATGGGGAAATTGGTCACTGGGGAATGATTAAATGATTCATTTTTCAGATACATTGTTTAATTTTGCATTTGTGTTTTTAATTGATCATAGACTTACATAGATATATGCATCCCATCATGAAGTGAAAAAAACCCTAAAACAAAAATTTTAAGAAACCATTTTAAGGTTGACAAATCTTTACGTTTTTTCCTCTGTTTTTTATTTCTGTCCAGTGGTGGTGAGGAGCAGGGTGAGACGGTCAAAGAGAAGGTGGTCATCTCGGAAGAATGTCAGCTCATCACCTTGGTTGACGTCATCCCTGGCAAACTGGACATCACTACCACACATGTCTACTTCTATGATACAAGTCCAGAGAAAGAAGAAGGTGAGAATATAAAAATTCCATCTTCACCAGCACCAGTAGGAGATGCCAGCAATGATGATATTACACACTTCATTTTTGGAATGTACAAGTTCAGTGTACACTTCAACAACATTACCCTTAGAGTACTTGTCAAATTTGTTGATATTAGCGCTTATAAGAAGTTAATCAGATTTCTCACAATTCTCAAATGTAGAATGGAGGTATTATGACATTTTGTCTGCTGAATCCTGCTAGCCTTTATCAGAAAATTAGTATAAACCACACTGATAATGCCGTAATAAGCCATGACGGCTACCTGGACATTTTTTTTCATGATTTCAATGTACCATCGTGGTGTGGTGGTTCGGACTCTCGCCTCTTAACTAGAGGGTCGGTGGTTCGAATCTCTCCCAGGGCATTAATTTCCTTCAGCAAGAAATTTACCCATAGTGTGCTGCACTCAACCCAGGTGAGGTGAATGGGTACCTGGCAGGAATATTTATTCCTTGAAACACCAAGTGCGCTAATGAAGTGGCTTCCGGGCTAAAGCCAGGGTAATAATACTGCAATTGTAGAGCGCTTAGAGAATTTTTAGAGTTGATAAGCGCTATATAAAAGCCGTTCATTATTATTATTATTATTACCTCGTTCACCTGGAAACAAAAGATTGCTGAAGTTACGCCCTCCTCCCAATTCCTATATTGAATTCATGTGCATGTGCATTCATATTTGTTAAAACATGTTGCTTATTTCTTACAAACAACTATTAAAAGCCTTTGCTTTTTTTTCCTTTCCCCTAGTACCGTCTTGAAAAAGATTTCAAATTTAGTCTGATTTTCATCTGCTTTGTATGATTAATGTATTTGATCTACTCTTGAAAAAACCACCAGCAGATAATAACTCCTTAAAATACAAGTTTATTTACATCATAAAATCTTCTTTCAGTGTTCGGACAAGACTTCAAGTGGTCCTTGTCACATCTTAGGGAAGTTCATTTACGTCGGTATAACCTGAGACGTAGCGCCATTGAGGTGTTCTTTATCAACCAGACTAACTACTTCATCAACTTCAAGGATAGAAAGGTAACAAAATTGTACAGATGATCTTCATAAAACGAATGTATCCTAGGTTTTAGATGCTAACCGTCACATAGTATAGATGTACAAAGTGCTTTGTGATAGCACTTGGGTTCAGGATTAGAATTGGAAATATGTTATATTCAGCCCAAAAGTCTAATGGAATGGTCTACAATTTTTTTGGGGGTATGGGGGTTTCAGCAGTCTCTCATTCTTCAATCTATAAGCTTTCCAATTCACGCTGAGTTAATGGCTTAGAATAGGGGGAAAAAGTAGTTTCTTGACTTAGCTGTCCAACTGCATTTGTGGTCGAATACATATGAAAGCTTTAATTGGGTTTGCATGATAAATGGTGTATCCCGATGATCAAAGCTTTGTGATTGAGAATAATTCATTTAAAATGTATACAACCGTTGTATTTTATTCATTGTTCAAGATACATGTAGGTTGTAGGTTACCTCTATTAGTTATAAAGTGTTCATTGATATATAATTACAAGAATTTGTTATTCAGCGAAAAATTTTAATTCTTTACAGATAAGGAATAAAGCCTACAGCAGGATCTTAAGCATGAAGCCACCCAATCTGTACTACACTGGAGCCAAGTCGCCTATAGACCTGCTGAAGGCATCCGGTCTCACTCAGAAATGGATTCATAGAGAGATCTCTAACTTTGACTACCTGATGCAGCTCAATACCATAGCAGGGAGAACCTACAATGACCTTAGCCAATACCCAGTGGTGAGTTGTGATATGTTCAAGGGTTGTGGTGATGATGAAAATGATGGTGGCGATGGTGATGGTTCTGGTGGTGGTTTCGATTGTGGTGAGGATGATAATGATGATGATGATGATGATGATGATGATGATTATAACAACGACGATGATGATGATGGTCATTGTGGTGGTGGTGATAAAGATGCCAATGATGATGATGGTTGTGGTACATATCATTTTTATGTTGACGAAGATGAAGTTAATGATCATGATGATGATATCAGGTGTTGATAATGATGTTGGTTATGATGGTGATAATGATGATTCTATTGGTGGTGGTAATTATGGTGGTAATGATGAAGATCATAGTGATTTTGATTATAGTGATCCAAATTTTCATCATGGTTACTTTTTTGTCATTTTTGTAAACATTCATTTTCTTTTTTGCATTTAATTATGATTAAAAGTATTTGTCAATTTTCTTTGTCTAGTTTCCTTGGATCCTGTCTGACTATTCTTCCGAGGAGCTAGACCTTGAGAACCCAGATGTATTCAGAGACCTCTCCAAGCCAATCGGAGTCGTCAACCCAAAACACATTCCTGAAGTCCAGAGCAAGTAAGTCATTAAATCACATCAAAGCATTTGAGCATAGATATTACAGAAGACTTCCATTAGTTGGAGATGATCAAATAAAATCAAGTTCCAACCTTCTACCAATCTTTTGATTTTGCTTTCAATCTCTCCTAAGAAAGCTAGCCAGCAAAATTAAAAGGATGGTAGAAGCTTAGAAATTGATTTAATTTGAGATCACTTTTAAAAAATGGCACCTAGAAATATTTTGTTTCATTATATTGAATTCAATGTGCGAACCATCCTGTCTACTGATTCCTGTTCAAATATTCTTTAAGGTGATTAACAACTTTTGTAGTTACAAATCTGTTGTGTATGGTACAAACTACCTTTCTTACTGCAAAATTATTCTGAAAGAAGTCAAACATGAGGATACAATTGAACAGGGTAAGCAAAGGCAATGGTATTGCTCTAGAAGCATTTGATGCCATTGAATTTAATTTAATTGAATTTAATCAAATAAAATAAAATTCAACTAAAATTTATTAGAGTGTGCTACTGACACTACAAAGCTGTGGTCTACATAAGCATGCAAGTGCATAGGTAAAATACATCTTTTGACATTATTTCATTGCATTTTCTTTGCTCCTAGGTACGAGAACTTTGAAGACCCATCCGGCACCATCGACAAGTTCCACTATGGCACACATTACTCTAATGCAGCAGGAGTGATGCATTACTTGGTCCGCATGGAACCATTCACTACACTACACATACAGCTGCAGAGTGGCAGGTCAGTGATGATGATGGTGATGATGAGGAGGGTGAAGGTGATGAGGGTATTAGAATGAGAAGGATGGTCATTATGAAGATGATGGCAAATATGATGATAATGAAATGAGGAGAGGGGTATCTGATGGTGATGTTGAGTGGATGAGGAGGATGACGATGATGATGGTAATGGTCTTGGTAATGATGATGGTAATGAGGAGGAAGACGAGGAGGAGGAAGAGGAGGAGGAGGAAGAGGATGATTATGGTGATGAACAAAACAATGACCGTCTATGAGGTGGAGGAGAAGGATAATTATGATGTGGATGAAGAGGTGGAAAAGCTGTAGAAGGAAAAGTGATGAGAAAGAAGTTATGAGTTGGAAGAAAATGGGGGAAATAATGGCAATGATAAGCTGAAATTAATATAACAAAATGAAGAGAAAGATGGTTAGATTAGTGATGGTGATCAGATGATAATGGTTAGAGCTGGTAATGATGATGCAATGACAATGAATAGTATTTAACATAATCTCTCTGCTCTCTATGTTCCTAGATTTGATTGTGCTGTTAGTCAGTTCCAGTCCATAGAGTCTATGTGGGATACGTTGAGGGAGAACCCCAATGATGTCTTGAAATGATGATGATGATGATGATGATGTTATTGAATGAGTAATTGGAAGTAATATATCTGCTCTCCTTGTTGATAGATTTGATTGTGCCGACCGTCAGTTCCAATCCATTGAGTCTATGTGGGATACGCTGATGGAGAACCCCAATGATGTCTTGAAATGATGATGATGATGATGATGTTATTGAATGAGTAATTGGAAGTAATNGACCTTGAGAACCCAGATGTATTCAGAGACCTCTCCAAGCCAATCGGAGTCGTCAACCCAAAACACATTCCTGAAGTCCAGAGCAAGTAAGTCATTTCATCACATTACAGTATTTGATAAATGATACAGAAGACTTTCATCGGATGGGGATGATCAAATAAAATTAAGTTCTAAGCTTCTACCTACCTTTTTATTTTGCTGGCTATCTTTCAACCTCTCCTGAGAAAGCTAGCCAGCAAATTCAAATGGTTGGTAGAAGCTTGAAACTTAATCTCACTTGATCATAATTATGCTAAACAGGATATCGCTCAAAGAATGGAACCTAGAAACATTTGTTTCATGATATTGAATTCAATTTGCCAACCACCCTGTCTTCTACCTCACTGTGTGATTGCTCAAATATTCATTAAGATGATTAACAATTTTTGCAGCTTCAAATCTACTTAAATCTTAAATTGGAAGAAATCAAATAAAAGGGTCTAACTTGACATGGTAACCAAAGCCAGTTTGTTGAACTTGAATCTTTTGGTCTTCCTTTTCATTACAATGTGCTAATGAAACAAGAAAGCTGAGGTTTACAAAAGCATTCAAGTGCAAAAGTAAAATGTATAATAGTTGTTACATGATTTCACTGTGTTTTCTTTGCTGCCAGGTATGAGAACTTTGAAGACCCTTCTGGCACCATCGACAAGTTCCACTACGGCACTCACTACTCTAATGCAGCAGGAGTAATGCATTACCTGGTCCGTATGGAACCATTCACAACATTACACATACAGCTGCAGAGTGGCAGGTCAGTGATGATGATAATGATGATAATAAGGAGAAGAAACAAAGGGATGATAATGATGATGATGACAACAAGAGGAGGAAGATGCTGATGATGTTTATGATGAGGATAAGGCCGATGATTATGGTTGAAATGAAGGAGTGGTATGATGACAATGATAAGGAGCAGAGTGTTGATATTGAAGATGGCTCTAAAAATAATGACAATGATGAGATGAAGGGTGATAATACAAATGAGGAGATGGATGGTTTAGACAGTGATGTAATTACAATGGTTATAACGTTGATGGCAACGACAACGACGATGATGAGGAGGAGTAGGAGATGGAGGGATGGAAGGAAGGACAGTAATAATCATCATTAGAACATTGATTATGGGAAGGATGATAATTTAAAGGCATTAGAGGAGGATGATGCAGATCGTGAAATGAATTATAATGTCAGATGACGATGATGATGATGGTGGTGGTGGTGATGGTGGTGGTGACGGCGGCAGCGGCGATGATGATAGATGAGTAATTGGAAGTAATATCTCTGTTCTCATTGTACATAGATTTGATTGTTCCGACTGTCAGTTTCCAGTCCATTCAGTCCATGTGGGATACATTGAGGGAGAACCCCAATGATGTCTTGAAATGATGATGATGATGATGATGATGATGTTATTGAATGAGTAATTGGAAGTAATATATCTGCTCTCCTTGTTCATAGATTTGATTGTGCTGACCGTCAGTTCCAATCCATTGAGTCTATGTGGGATACGTTAATGGAGAACCCCAATGATGTCAAGGAACTCATTCCAGAATTCTTCTACTTGCCAGAGTTTCTTGTCAACGATAACGGTAGGTCATTCTAAAGTATTCTCAAATCATTTCAATCAAATCTTGTAAAATTGGGTCAGTTACCAATTTTGGCTCCGTGCTAAAGACGCAGAGAAGTCTGGGATCTGTAACTTAAAAGATGCGATCAAACTTATGATAAATATTAATTGTACGTCTATGGGGAAATGTGTACCATAAAGATATGATTAATTTTTATTTATCGTATCTCCTTTATGTTACAGGCCCCTGGTGGAGTAGAGTTGTTAAGGATCACTTCTGCTTTCTGTAAGGGCAGAATATATTTTATACCAGCATGATACAAATACCCTACTGAATGCCCAAGCGTATAGATGAGTGATATATGTCGGGTTGTACTGGGGGAATGCCTATATTGACAGAGTAACATGAAAAGGAGATCAGAAAATGGGCACTTTTTCGCCTGTCTGTCATGCTTCTTAAGAATCATGGTGGTGTATGTTTATTTTTTGATCATTCAGAGGTAAGTTAGTGAATTGAAATGATTTTTGATGAATTTCCTCGACTATTTTCTCCCCTTTTCAGAGATTGATCAAGGTTGCCTCCAGACAGGTGAACAGGTTGATGATGTCCTCTTGCCAAAATAGGCTAAATCACCAGAAGCACTGTGTTGAATGTCTATGGCCTAAAAATGAATAAAAATTTGCCAAGTTACACTTTACTAAAATAGCTAATGACTGATTAACAAAATAATGATTAAAAAAGATGAATATCAAGAAAATTAGCTTTGTGCCCTTCTATCATACATCTCTCTTAAAAATAGCTTGGGAGATGTCAATTATTCTCTGATGTTCTCCACTTTGCAGAGTTTGACCTAGGCTGCCTCCAGACAGGTGAACAAGTTGATGATGTCCTCTTGCCAAAGTGGGCCAAATCACCTGAGGATTTTATCTACAAGCACAGACAAGCTCTGGTGAGTCTTGCTCTTATCCTTAGTTATATCTAGTATCCATTTTCATATCAGGATGTCCCCAAGTATAATATGAGACTGTTGATGTTGTGTAGTCTTTATAGATAACTGAAATCATCTGATTCTAATTTCTTACTGTTTTAGAAACCAAGAAATCTTGGAGAATCTTAAGTCTAGTCGAATATTGCACGATTCCTGTCGAAATCGATTACCACAAGCAATCTTGATGTGTTGATGGTCATCTTCTAAACTTTATACAGCTTGTATAATCAATTAATATCTATAACTTTTTGTAATGAGTTCAAATTTTGGCAATTATCTTCAAAATCAACCACAAATCTTTGATGATCTCTTCATCAAAGTTATAAAAAGTTATCCTTTTATCGTTTTTATTTTCTTAATTTGATAAAAATTCTCTCAAATTAAAGAGTCTTCCACAATCCACATGTTCTATGGAGACAATCTACAATGCACATACATATATATCTGTCCACTCTCTTTTCTGATCAAATTTGGCTCCAATTTGCCTTGATGTTTAAAGCTGCTTCAATAGAACCTCTCTCAAAATATGATTATATAAATAGGAACTCTTTATTATCTAATATACAGGAAAGCGACTACGTATCCAGCCACCTACACCATTGGATAGATCTTATCTTTGGTTACAAGCAGAAGGGTCCTGCTGCTGTCGAAGCGCTCAATGTCTTCTACTACTGCACATATGAAGGTATAAAGTCATTGTATTTATTTATCAGTTCTATTTCAGTAGGGTAGCTCGATCAAAAGTCGTATTGCTGGTTTCCAGGTCATGTGGCTTGTATGAAAGGTCATGATACTTATTATGGTGCTCTTGATTTCTGTCAACTGTGGCGAAGGGCACATCGACCGGAAGTACATTTAGTACGTCATATATTTGAGCGTCGGCTTATTTTTACGTGCGCAACTAGATGCCATGTAACAATGAGCAGACACGCAAAAGTATGATGTACTACTGTGACAAATGAAATCGAAACCTCCATATTGTCACAAGATGCCAATTTAAATGCATGATTTAATTCAGTATTTGGGAAACATGTGATATTTGTCATGATTTTACCAGTCCAGGTGTGAAAATATCCCCCAATATCTCTGGACCTTCATGTAATCCAAGAAGGCTTTAGGCTTACGGCCAATCAGAAGCAAGGATTCAGTAGCTTATAACAAAAATTCAAATCTTTTCCAGGTGCCGTGGACCTGGATGCGATAAAAGATGACATCCAGCGCCAAGCCGTCGAGGGCATGATCAACAACTTTGGCCAGACGCCTTGCCAGCTCCTGAAGGAACCCCACCCTCAGCGTCGCCTTGCCTCGTCACCGGATGATAGCACCAGGTCCAAGGGGCTCATGAGGACCCAGCCTAACTTCCACAACATCTTTGAGCATCTGGATGAGCTCAAGGCGTTCTTTGTAGAGGTAGGTGTTGGTCTGAGCTTAGTCAGGCAGAAGTGATATGCACTTGTTCTCAGAAGACAGAAATGAGTTTGAAGAATATGATGAAGCTGATGATGACGAAGATGATGATGATGATGATGATGATGATGATGATGATGATGATGATGATGAGGAGGAGGAGGAGGAGGAGGATGTGGATCATGATGATGATAATAATGGTGATGATGATGGTAATGATGATAATGAAGATGACGATGATGATGATGATGATGATGATGATGATGATGATGATGATGGTGATGGTGAGGATGAGAATGATGATAATGGTGATGATGATAGTAATGATAATAATGAAGATGACGATGATGCTGCTGATGATGATGATGATGATTATGATGATTATGATGATGATGATGATGACGATAATGATAATGAGGAGGAAGAGAATGATGATTATGATGATGATGGTGATAAGGATGATTAGGATGATAATGAGCATGATGAGGCTGATGAGGAGGACGAGAAGGAGGATGATGATGAAGAGGATGGGTATGATGATGTCTTTCTAGTTTATAAGTGATATACATGTCATTGTAGCATATTCATTGTAATAATTTCTAATCAAAATAACTTACTTTATGTTCTTTGCTTTACCCAGGCTTCAACATCTGACAATGATCCTCTGGTGTACGTAAGAGTTCCCAAGAGTCAGACAAAGTCCTTCATCTACCAGGGAATGCCTGACACCATGGTATGTACAGTACACTAATAGTTGTATAATTTCGGGTTCCCACTACTGATCGTTTCAACTTGATGACCTGGATCTTTCAAAAACTATTCTACAAAACAGGCACAAATCTGATGTATACATTCCATAAAGCTCACAATAAGTTTTATAGGTTCATTCATCACTCTGAATTATTTAAATCTGCAAATTATTTCCATTGGTAGGTTCAACCAAGACCTACTGGAATTAATGTGTTCAGGTATGAATATCTGGCTGTTTTTGCAGACTTGTTCTGTAGATATTTAGGCTGTGAAACTGATTTGATCAGCAGCAGGAACCCTGCATAATACCCATTAATAATATTTTACTGTCATAAAACTTGAATTCCAAAGGTTGCAATGCAATGTAAACTATATACATAATGCCATTCAGATTTGTTATGAAGTCTTAAAGAAAAGAGATGAATTTTTCTTTATCATGTGCTCCTGAGCTAACTACAAAGTAAAAATTGGCTTATAGCGTTTGAAATTGATTTGGTTGATTTTGTTGTGTTTTTGCTTAGGTGACAGTCACACAGAAGGGTGTGGTCGGGACTCACAGTTGGCTCCCCTACGACAAGAGCATCTCGCATTACTTCACCTTTGACCGGGACTCCACCCTCCTCAGCTCCAAGTATGTACCCCTCGGTCTCGTCTCCAAGGTCTTCCACAAAATCACCGGTGGCCCCCCGCCATCGGGCCCTGTCGATGTAACCGTTCCTAGTCTTAGGTAGCCAGAGGTTTGGGGTTAATGCTTGCCTGGCTCGGTCGAGAATGAATTGGAATGAAGGAATGAAAGCAGATTATTCTTTGCAGCATGTACCCCTGGCATTGCAAAAGCTGTGGTGTTAATTTCACAGGAACTCAGTGTTTATATTATCTTACACAAGCAAACACCGATGATGTATTGTATTGAATGTAATCTGACACAGAAATATAATATGGTATATGTACAGTATGTAAGCACTAGAATATATCAAAATGAATACTATGGAAATCACTTTCATGCAGCACTTTTGTTGAAGTAATTCTTTTCTGGTGTTGCAAAATACAAGCACTGATTTGGTGTTGAAATATCACCATGGCTTTTGTAGTGTGGTCTGATCTTGAAGATCGGATACAAATTAGAAGTCTTCTTTCTTATTTTGCCCCAATGATGCAACCCTTCTTAATCAGCGGTCATTGGACGGGGGAATGATTTTTACGGGATATGCTTGCCTTGTTTGAGAATGAGAATGATGGGATAAAGGTACTCTCTTCTCTTTCATCATCCTTTTATGCAACCTCTTTTTTGTCTTATCCAAACTTTGCTTGTTTTTCCTCTTCCCCCTTTTTTTTATTTTATCCCTCTCCTCTTTTCCTCTCCTTCCTCTCTTCCCTGCCCTTTTTTCTTTGTTTGTTTGTTCTTTAATTCTTCATCTTCATTTTCTTGTTTCTCTTTCTTTTCCTCTTTCTCCTCCTCTATTTCTTTTTTGCATGTCCAGAGTTTCATTACTTTAAAATAGAATATATACATCAGTTGGAGATTTTGCACGTCTGATTCTTGCATGTTTCTAAAAATTGCTGAAAAATTAGTATCAATTGTTTTCTTAATAGTATGTTAATGTACCTTTAAGATAAAAAGAACTTAATTTAAAATCAAGCAAATTGTTTTTTATTAGTATAATTCCTAGCATGATAAATTCTATTTCAAATTATAGGTGAAATTCCACCTGTATATTTTGGCAAATGGGTACTTTCATGAAAATTCCTTATTTTTATTTTCAGTGGTTCAAACAAAATTCATTAAGACTTATAAAGTTTTAGTGTACATCAATTCATAGTGAGAGGGTCAATCCTGTAATTGACAAAGCACTCAATTACACGTTGCAGTAAATCAGCTTTAGCCAATCAAAATCATTGTCATTGCATGTTCTTCTAGAGCAGCATAATGTTGCCCTTTTGGAATGATCCTTTCAAGTTGCAAGGGATTTGCAATTGATTGCAAATTTTTTTCAATTTCCCCATACATCACACTTTATCCATTCTATTTCTCAAAAAACACAGAACCCGAAAGCTGGTGAGCGGCCCATTTGCTCCAGGGATCCACGTGACTGCCAAACTCTTTGTCGCAACACACGATGCACGTCTCCTCTTTGTCGGCGGCCATTGGGATAACAGTCTGCGGGTGTTCAACTTGAAGAGCAGCGGTCGTCTGGTTGCTCATGTGACTCGTCACATGGATGTGATCACGTGCGTGGCGTTGGATGGGTGCGGGATGCAACTTATTACAGGGTCACGTGACACTACATGCATGGTTTGGGAGATTACATATCAGGTAAGAACTTGTTCATGCTTGAAAAAAATAGAGTGCATGAGATTTTAAAGTAATGTTCAACATTTTTTTTGCCAATCTGCTGTATTTTAGTTCATATAAAACTTAAGTTTAATATTGACTTCCTCAAAAAATAGGTCTTGTCTTTTTTTCCTGAATCTTAAAAAAAGGGAGTTTCTTCCTTATGTATATGATTTTTTATTCATCAATCTATTTTGCTTCGAGTTCATTATCTTTGATTAAAAAAAACCCCAAAGTGAACAGAAATAGAGCTGCACAACCAAATATTTGAAATATATATGAAATGTATTTATACGTAATGTCAGTGTCTACCTCTCAAGCAAATGGCTTTTCAAAGTATATTCTGTTCACATCCTCTCCATATGACAATACATTTAGTTCAGCTGTTTGGATATTCGCATTTTATTGTCTAACCTAGTAAATTTTCCAAAACACTGTATATGTGCTAACATCCTAGTTGCTTAAAATGTGAATTGTAATTGAAGGATTTTTCCTCCACTTCACCAATGTTTCATCTTTCCCCTTTCATTTGTATTTATTTCTTGGTAGAATGGTATGGCTAGCGGCATCAACAACAAACCAATTCAGACACTATATGGTCATGATGATGAGGTAACGTGTGTGGCTCTCAGCTCACAGCTCGACATGGCGGTATCGGCTTCAAAGGTTAGTAGTATTATGTGATCATCGTAAACCATGGCAGGTCGTACAGTATCAACAACAAACCAATTAAGACACTATATGGTCACGATGATGAAGTAACGTCTGAAGCCCTTACTGCACAACTCTGCGTGGTAATTTCAGCTTGCCTTGAGCCTATCTCTTTTCATTTAGGTCCAGATTGCTAGTACCATTCATTGAAATGTTAATGCTCTCAGAAAGCATTATTATATATTTACATTCTGTATGTGTATTTTTTGTGTCTCAATCATTGTTGTGTGGCAGGATGGTACGATCATCGTCAACACAATCCTGAAGGGTCATTACATCAGGACGTTGCGACCTCCGAGTGACCCCAACGCCCCTCTCTCAATCCCATGCCTTGCAATCTCAGAAGAGGGTCATATTATCATCCATCTCAGACAACCAGCTGCCAGCAAGCATATGCAGGTATGTTGGGTCTTGTTATTGCGACATTTTGTTTGTTTTTTTTTTGTTTTTGTGTGTGTTTGTTTGCTGACCTTTTGAACCCAGAAAGACCTCAAAGCCCCCTTTCCATCCTATGCCTAGCCCTATCAGGAAAAAAAGAGGCTATGATATTATACATTCTAACCAGCTACTAGAAAGCATATGCAGGTATGTTTTATGGTTATATTATGTAGGTTTATCTGATTTTTTATCTGTGATGGACCTAAATACCCCCCTCACTTTCCCCACCCCCTGTCTGACATCTTCAGCTGTGTTTTAACACATCAACCTGGACTAGATTAGATAACAATAGCTTTTTTTATGAAAGAGAAGTTTGAATGCCAAAATAGGCACAATGACTTATTTTATTATATCTTCTGTTCCTTGACTCAGCCCAAGGGTGCAGCTGTATGAGATATGTCTTTATGTGATGAAAAGGTGTGAAGATTGTGTTCTTTTTTCTAATGATTCCTGTCAGAAAATGTACATTTTCATCTACGTGATATGTTGCTTATATTTCTGTTCCTCAAGATTCTATGTTGTAAACGTAAAAGCTGATACATTTCAACTGATGTAAAAGTAATTCAAATGCAAGAATAGCCAGAATATCATAACAATCTTCATGAAGTCCCCAATTAACATGTCAATGTGCGTGTTTTGTAAAATTGGTTTGTGTGAAATACTCATTAATTTGTGTACACATTTGTCCATAAAAATGTTCAAGCTGTGCATTTTGTCTGTTGGGCATTTTTTTCTGAGAAGTCACTCTGCTAACTTATTCAGACAATTTTTTTTTACCTGGGCCTCCATATAATTTGTATGTCATTTATTCTGCAACACCATATATCTACAGTGTACAGTATGTAGTGAAGAACCATGTGGAAAGATGTATAACATTGTGTGTAAAACCGTCCTTGTATGTGTTTCTGCAGGGATCATAGCCAATCTTGTATCCATGTGAAAGTTCAAACATCACATTATATGTTTATGTATGTTTTAATTCAAAATTATTATAATATTTGTGCTGCAAATTTCACTTTAAAAAGTATTCCACTTCATAATAGTGAAATATGACAAAAAATGACATGTTTACATCAAATTGAAAAAAAGGAAAAAAGAGAAAAACTGACGGTAGTCCTGATCAGTAGACAACCAATATCAAGGGACTTTGGAGTTTCATGAACATGTAAACGTTTATTCAATCATGATCTAATTATTCTTTTCTGAAGTCAGTCCAATCTATCTACAGAAATTCAACTCTCTTCCTGAGAGTAGTAAATTATATATGTTAAAATTTTAGTCCTTGTTTGTTTATTTTTGTTGTTGTTGCTTTTTGTTGTTGCTAGTGTGAGTGTACGATTTTTCTGAGTTTTTTAAAGAATCATAGCGCTGTCTTAAACTTTTTTCCTGTCAATAAATGTGTACCATCTCCGTGCTTCTTTCTCTCACTACAGTATATCACACTTTAGTAATTCCTCATCAACTCTTCCTCCAGTAATAACTGTTTTCTATTCTTTCTTCCTTTCTGCTTATACCTAATCACGTGCAGCTCTCCTCTTTCCTCTGTGATATATTATGAAAAGTAAATGTTGATGGTATAAGTCATATTTTAGGACTCCGATGTGTTTTTTGTGTGATGTTCAGGATGTTTAAATGCTCCCTACCTACAAACATAGCTGTGAGGTATCATTCTTAAAAAGTATAATTGTAATCTTCACATATTATTCCAAAAACATTTTAATTGTCGCTTTTATTGAATTATGAAACATGATCTTAATTATACACTATGAATTAGAATTGGTTATTTTATTCACGATCGTTGTCTAAGATTTTCCTATGTAGGGACAAAAAAACTTAGGGAAGGACATAGTTGTTTGAAAGATCTTAGATATCTCCTTCGGACTCTGTGCTACATATAGCTTCTTGTGACTCATTGCAACTTTGACATTTACGTGTCAGCATTAATGAGTTTGTGCTTGGGAGAAGCGATCATATTTAACAACTAGTCTAAGGTTATGAATGTGAATTCTATTCGTCAGTATTATGATAGTAATTATGTTTTCATTATTGTGTAGTATTACATGTATCTATGGCTTCATCATTAGGTGTTGTTCCGTCTGACCATTAATCGTAACATTTTCTAACAAACTCTGCCCCATCACGTCCAGAGCAAGGGTGAAGTTGTGCTCTAATTTTAAAAAAAAGTCATTCAGCACTTAACAACTTCAGTGATGTAGCTCAAGACTTCTAGTCCAAGTTCTGAACTGGGCAGTCAGCAAGAAACTCTTATCAATATCTTGTACTTTCTGGCATGAAGGAAAAAATGCTTATTCTCAAAATTACAACCAACTTTGAAGCAGTTTATATTTAATCATACCATATTTCTTAGTAGAAGTCTCAAGTCATCGGTGTCTGGGGATGTCCTGAATGGCTGTGCACAAAATGGAGCCATTCATTTTTTTTAATTCATTTATTGAAATGTATATTTTGTATATTTTAGTAAAGAATTCTTCCTAAAGATATCCTCCACCATGAGCCCTTAGAAATTCCCTACTCATTGTGATGAAATATGGCTAGACAAAGAAATATTTGAATCATGAAACATGTAATTCTGCGCAAAATTTTTGACATGTGAAGTACACATGGTCATGTATTTGCATTTAAAAAAGAGGACACCGTCTTTTTCACAGACATTTTGCTTTTTTTTTTTTGCAAATGGAATGTTCCTAAGAGTCCAGGTTATCTCTTGGTACCCAGTTATCTGCATTATGATTGACAAGTGCCATGGAAGTCCGGCACATCTTAGTCTTTTGCCCTAAGAATCAGACTTGCTTTTGTCCCAGCATCATCACTGACTAACACACACACATACACACACACATTGTAAAACCCAGGTGACACTGTGGTAGACTAGTGTATCTATCTAGCTTTAGACCATCTCTTGTTCTATATCTCTGTCTATTAAACGTTGCCAGGGGAAAGATATCCCACCCAAGCCGCCGTCTGCTGGCAAACCCGCTACGGTAAGTTGGGCCATCGGTTTTTGTCTCTCGTTCTTTCCATCATTTCATCCTGTGACGGTGATCATTTTCATTGTCTTTTCATCTGGCAATTAGAATAGAAATCCACAACAGTGGCTAATTGTTCTCCAAGAGCAAATCATGGAAGGGAAATCATAGAATGCTAATAATAGTTTGAATTAAAATTGAACAAGCATTTGGATTTTTCACCTTGTGTGAGTTTTTCTCTGTTTGAAGTTTTTAAGGGTCAAGCAACATCACTTATAATGTTGCACTGAAAATAAGGGTATATTTGAATATGAGACTAAGGCAAAGTTGTCCTTTGGTGTTTTACATTTTACTGACCAACATGTCATTTTCAATTTGGTATAGATTTATTGATCTAATTTTTTTTGTTTCAAGCCACCCATAGCTCTTTAAAAATCTTGTTCAATTTCTTTCAAGCTTTCAACTTCCCCTATTATTTAGCTTTCATGCAAATCATCATATTTTCAACTTTCTTTGAGCTCTCTTACATTCATCTTCTAATTAATCAAGCTTTTCATTATGCTTTGTCTTCATTCTTACTAATTGCAAGTATGTGTGTGCGTTTGTTTCTTTGTTCATTACATATGTGAGTATGGGTGTGGATGCTCATGTTTGTTGTTTTCTTTTTCTTTTTTATTTTGTCAATATTATTTTAACAATCAAAATATCTGTTTATCATCCAGAATTGTCTTCAGTTTCTTTCTGCATCAGCTACATGTACCACTTCCAAAATAAGAATGCTTGATCATTTTTCTACAAACTTATTAAAGGTCCACTATTATGAAAATACAAGTTGATCTGTATTGATGTATTATACCATTATCAATACCCTTTTCAGTAAAAGAGGGCCCAAATATGTTTAATATATAAATGTCATTCATATATATGTTGGCTTAGTAGGGAACGCCCCTAAAAATATCTTTCAAATGTCAATCATGTTGTGACATCACAAGACTCAAGTTTGTTCACCTTTCTAGATCATGTTTCAGAGCTGGTTCTGTAAATAACAAAAGGAAATATGTGGATCAATGCAGGGATTTCAATTCAGGTGATTGCGCATTCCAATTCCCTTTCATTGATCCACATATTTCCTTTTGTTATTTTACAGAACCAGCTCTGAAACATGATCTAGAAAGGTGAACAAACTTGAGTCTTGTGATGTCACAACATGATTGACATTTGAAAGAAATTTTTGGGGTGTTCCCTACTAAGCCAACATAAAAATTTAAAAAAAATATAAGATATATGAAAAACATTTGGGCCCTCTTTCACTGAAAAGGGTATTGATAATGGTATAATACATCAATACAGATCAATACAGATACAGATACAGATTCATAACAGTACCCCTTTAATGTCAATGATTCATCCATTGATGTGTAGCTGTAATAAGCTTTATTCCAAAGTCAGACATTTTTTCTAGATTAAAAAAAAACATTGAGATAACAGACATTATCTAATTATGAAGAGAATTTGTTAGAATTTGAGATACAGTTTGCTTCAAATGCATGTCCTGGGCGGTGTTTCACTTACTACGTTGCAAAAGACTTAAACAACTGGTACAGTGTATGAGGTCTTCCACTGAACATGCATACTATCATAGATAATTGAGCGCAAGAACGGATACCAATCATTCGTTAATTCGTTCTTGAAGATTTTTTTTTATCTCGTTAAATCATCGCCCTGTTTTTTAAGAAACTTTGGTACATGTAGGTCTTCTGTTAAAATCAGTTTTTTTTCCAAGTACACTAAATACGAAAAATGGCATTTGAAAAACCATCGTTATTTGGAATTGTTATGAACATACTGGATTAAAATAATGGGATATATGCACACATATTTCTACGGAGTGGCAAAATAGGAAAGATTTGTCCTGTTTTGAACTCATAAATTTGTAAATCAAAGCATCATTATGTACACATTTGACATGTACATTCAATTTGTTGTTTATCACTCATTTCTATTTCAGTTATTCATCATTTCCATCACAAACCAAGCAAGAAAGTTTCAAAGTTATTTCAGTGGTTTTGTTTTCTTTTGTTTTGTTTTATTTTGTTTTATGCACGCAGTTCTGAATTTTTAAAAGATTTTCGTTCATGAGTTTGCATTTCTAGTTTTAATGTTTTTATTATTTCTCTCTTTGAGATGTATGCCATCATAATGAAATATGATGCTGCTGATGCTGAAATCTCAGTAAATTTACTGTTTTCCTTTATATTATGGTTTAAAAGTTTCCTTGTATGATTTATTTTTTATTTTATAAAAAAAAGATTATCAAACATTTATCAACTTCCAAGCTCTGCTTATCACGTATATTTTCATAAAAATCAGGCTATGATATGGATGTTTTGAAAAGAGATAAAAAATATGAACATTTTCTTTTCAGATTTAGGAAAGGGATTGAAGGCTACAAAATACAGCTATTGTTGCTGATTTCATTCAATTTTTAAAAAGACATATTTGCATGTTCCATTTATCTGCATGAGATGTTTATAGATTATGAACTTGACAGATTTGTCAAGTTCAAATGTCTGATTTGACAAATTTAAATCTTTTGCTCTTTAAATTTAGATCAGTTGTAACTCTGTAGCAACACCCCGTTTAAGTGTGAATTAAATTCATTTATTGAAACAGCAGGAGAACAAATTGAATAATTCTTGCCCTATTCCTATGAGGATGAATATTAATTGGCAGTGTGAAAGGCAAGATTTATTTAATTGTTCTTATTCCAACATGTGAAGAAATGTCAAATTAACAGCAAAAGGCATGATCAATGTAAAAGCTTCTTTGCAGAACTATAATTCTTTAATTGTATTCAAATGTCATTTTAGTGTTTTATGGGGGAGCAGACATATAAATACTATTCTTTTTTTTTTTATAATTTTCAGTTAAATTTAATTTTCTACTGCTTCTAATATTGGCTATTGCAGCATGAATTGTGTTTTGTAGATAATGAAGCTCATTAAGCTAAATAGACAAAAACTTTAAAGCATACTAGTAATAATGTTCATAAACACATTTACTTTCTTTTTGCATGTAATGAGTTTTATTTTTGTTGAATTTTGCCCCAGTCATATACAAGCCCGGAAACAAAATGATTTAAACACAACTCTTTCTTCAGAGATACATGTTGTTATCAGCAAACTGAACAAATATTCCTGTTCAATTGTGTTGCTTCCGAGCCTCTTTTTGACTGGGGCTTTAACAGGAATTGTGTAGTGTAAATTACAGTCACATGAGATGGGAAATTTAACAAAAATAGTTTAAACAAGAAGATAATATGATTGTGAGAGGCAGTGAGGACTTCAGTTTGAGCAGTGGAAAAGAAAGAGGAAGAGCTGAGAAAGGGATATTGAAAAAAAAATGATGGAGAAAGCTTAACAAGAGTCTTTATGAAGTGTAAACCATACTATTATTTGATCAGTCTTGTCATAGAGAGGAAAAAAACATGGTATGAGTGGGTACCTACCAACATGAAAAATTGTTCTTTGCCTGTTACTTATTATTAGGAGAAAGGTTTTTAAGTACCGTACATTTCCATTTATGGACCCAAGAAGACCAGAAGATTATAGAATCCCAAGTAATCCCGATTAAAACCTTTTTTTTCATAAGAATTAATTGGGATCTGATCTGACAATTTTTTTTTACAATTTCAAAACATTTTTTTTTTTATCCATGATCAATTTTTTTACAATCTTCCAAATCATTCCTGTAGCATTTTCCCCTCATACCTTCATGCACAATTTACATTTTATTTATGATTTGAAGAATAAAAATGTTATAAGTTTTACCTGCCTTCTTTTTTTTTTAATGGGTGGTTTAATTTGTTTTCTACTTGGCTGCATATATCAGAAGCTTGCTCAGGATAAAATTAAGAACAAACTTGTCACTTTCAGCTGTTCTTCCATTTGGATTTTAGAACAATTTTTATAGGAAGGTATCCTATTACACACTTCTTGTGTCATGCGTTCCCTGAAGAGCTCACAATATCTAAATGCTACATAATATTGAATTATTTTTATGAATATTTTCAAACTTTTTGTCTTGTAGGATCACTGTAGCCTCCATCTGTATTCAGTGAATGGCAAGCACTTGTACTCCAAGATGAACGCTGGTGTCGTCACTGACATGGAGGTCGTAGATGACTTCCTGTTGACCTCTGACAGCCGAGGGGTCATCTGCTTCCGCAAGATATTTGAGTAGGTTAATTTTTCTCTTTTAAGGCATTTTTCAAAGCACATTATCAAGAATAACAACATCTATGGGTATTTTTCACACTTAGAAGCTACGACAGTCCCCCAGAAGCTTATATGTGCAGCGAAAAGGCAAGTTGTTCAACTCGCAATGGCACCTTCTTCGGGCTGAAAAGGCGAGAAGGCGACTTGTACAAATAAGCCAGACTCCTTGTGTAAGATGAGAACGTGAGAAGGCAACTTATACAAACTTACCTTCGTGCTGCACATTTAAGCTTACCTAAAACTGGTAGTTTCTGAAACCTGGAGGATTTTGTATCATATTATTTCTCCTGTATGTGTATAACCATCAAAAAATCTTGTTCTGTTTATATAATAATAAATAAGAATGAATCCACTCTGTCGAAAAGATAGCACCTACAGTACTCCATGAAAATGAAACTTTTGTTTCCCCTATCATCTTGCAGACTAGAGGTTGCAATCACGATGCGCCTTCAGCTGCCTGTCCACTGCCTGTCTGTAGTGCCAACAAAGAGCCAAGTCCTTGCAGGGCTACGTGATGGCAAACTCATCATCATCTCCATCGACAGACCTCCGGAAGCTAGAAAAATACTCGGGTAAGAAACACGATCCAGTCAAACCTCTATAATGACCACTCGAAGGAAGTATAAAAAGAGATTTTTATGAGCAGCTGGCCATTGTAGAAAAGTGGTTCTGAATCCTTCCGACTGAGCAAAATTTTGGATTTGATCTGGGGCTTTTAAAAATATACAAAATATCAGGGTAAAAAGTGAGGGAAAAAAATATACAAAAAGCTTTGATACCCGTGATTGTGTAATCATATATCATTTGATGTTGGGACTTTTCAAATGGAAATATTTACTCAAATTGTCTGAAATTTCTTAATTGGTACCATTTTGAACATTTAAATATCACATCAGACCGAATTCATTATGATCCATGCTAAGTCAGGTCAATCATAACTGTTATTTACCTACATTATTTTTAATCATTGCAACGAATTGTAAAACAAAATTTAGATATAATGTTGTCCTAACTTGCTGTGGGTTTTGTATTCTTAGTTCCCCTGTAATACATGTATGTAATAATTTTTCTCAATGAATCTTCAATACTTGTAAATTATCCATCTGCCCCTCCTCCACAGACGATGAATGAGTCGCCCTCCAGCTGTAGCGAATTTCCAAGTCTTCCAAGCTTTAAATCAAACAGGATGCCTTTAAATTCAAACTCAGAGCCTCATCAGGGACCAATTTTATTCAGATTGCTTGAAAGAGGAATTAGAAATGATTCAAGTCACCTAGCCTATAGACCATCTTCTTGAGATAACTGGACAAGGGAAGAATGCAGGTTGGAATTCATCAAGCTAGCATAGGAGTGTGTCGCCACTTCTATGACTTCGTCATGGGCAAAAGTTCATTTTCAATTATCCTTGTTATTCAAAACATCATTTTATTTGGGTATTTGAGTTAGGTTGGTCAATGGCACACAAGCATTTTCATAAAACAAAGCTTTTTAATGGCAAGCTATCGTTCAAGAACTAAACGCTTGCTACCCAAAAGTATTGTTTCATGATGATACTACAGTGCCACAGTAGGTAATAGTGTATGGTCTGATGTATGATATTCAAAGTTCTCCGAGTTTGAAGTACCGGGCCAGGGCTTTGATTCTTATCACGGCACTAGTTTCTTTTACAAGGAATTTTTCTACATTTGTCACACTCGCCCAGGGAATATTTTGTTAATAGTAGAAAATTAACCATCTATGTGGATGGTTTAGCCGGATTTGTTTAGCAAGCGACGAGCTGTGAATTCTGTAAGATTATAATGCTGTGAGCATTTTGTTAAGTTACGTAGCAACTTGTAAAGCACAATATAAAAACATCTACTATAAGTTTTTAATATTATCATCATTATAGCTTGGTTTATGAATTTTTGCATGCCTTTATAAAATGATCATTCTGGTTTCCCATGGGAAATTAGATACTTGTTCTCACTTTTTCTTAATTTGCACAAATCGAGGAAGTATACATATCTACAGTGACATCAGAGATGTGTTGCCAAGTTTAAGATAATCATAATAGGGATTTCCTATAAAAAGTATCAGCTTAATTCATCTACTATTTCATACTCAGGGAAGGCATCATAAAATTGCACAAGCCAGGAAGGAAAGCCTCTCTCGTTCTCTTTATTTTCTTACATAAAAACCAAACCATTCTCTCCAGATTCTTTTCTTCTTCATCTTCTTTTTCTTATCTTCTTTTTTTTTTTTGTACCTAATGGATGTATCTGTACACATGAGGTAAAAGCACTTCTTTTAATTACAACCCAGAAATGTGTTAAGCCAAGTATTCTGTAAGGGAGGTGTCCACTATTTCCTGTGAGATATTTTAGGAAGTATGCTGCAGTTACATATACATGTATAGAAAGTTCATCTTGGTCCACAAAAACTGCCCTTAATTTTTCAAAATTATCTATGAAAAAAGAAAGATAATTAGAATCATGGTAATGTCTGGATGAACAATATCCATTTCGTTTGTATGGAGTCATTGCAAAGAATGTGGAAGAGATTTTTCATAAATATCTTCAGTTGTAAAGCTATATAAAGTGTAACGCCAAAAGTTTATAGAAATAGAACGCACAAAAGTCATAGCCAGTTTTAGAGTATACATGTATGAATGTGATTTTTTTTTTCATGCTCTGTATACGAGAAGAAGGTGTCGGATTGTGATTGATTCCCAGGACCCATTTTCATGAATCAACTGAATGAAATGCTAATACTCCAATCAAGTTTGCTCAGAGCTATAAAAATGTTTTAAAAATTGTAGCTGTTAGGAACTTGTAGTTTGAGATGATAAGTTTGACAAGATGGAAACCAGCTCTAGAGGTGTTGCAAGAAATTTGCAAATCAGTCACAAATCAAGTCCGAAAGGTGCATTCTGATTAAATGATAGTTTACAATATTCAGGAGTCTGATGACAACTTTCTTGCAACAGTCCCAAGTCTTAGAGACCCATTTTATTAAATCATTTATTTGATATGATTATTCATGTACATGTATATGAAATTATGTATGAAAAATTTGCTATTGATTAGTTATGAAAGCAAAAGTATGGTGACAACTTAGTTTGATAGTAGATAAAAGTGATTTATTTTTTGTTAATATGAGAAATGTGACACCAAATTGAATTACTAATTTCCAATGAATTTATTTGTAAGGATAAATCATCATTCTATGTGTTTAATTATTGCAACACTTTGTTGAATTGCGTGTGAATTTTGCTATAAGTTTACTGTATGCTCTGAAAGTTGTGTGAATTGAAATACCAAGTGCAAATATTCTCAAAGTGGATTTTTAAAAAGATATATTGTATTTCATTTGTAGTCAAATATAGCTGAACATTTAATAGCTGTTATGTTGCTTCTGTAACAAATGTATTAATCATATGCGATTTTGTTTTATTAGATATTTTATTTTTGAAATTTTCTATCAACTATTTGTTGGATTGCAAAAGCTATGAACATAAGCATTGATCAGTATGAAGTCAAAAATACTATGACTATGGATCTACATGTTGGAAGCAAATCCTATTTCATAGGTTATTTTGCAAACTATTACAATTTTAGTAGAAATGATTTTGATTTAGATGCTTCTAAATGATGCATCTAAATAATCATAATTTGTAAATGGAGAGCTGAGATATTTAATATGATATAGAGCATTATGCATTATAGATATGATGTAATATTTGTTTGCATGTATTGCAGTTAGCATTTCCTGCATTAATTTCAAGAATTGCAAATATTTTAAGTGTGTATTTCTGCCAATGTCACATATTTTTCTTTAGTTTATCTTTTATATAGAGTTGTGGGAGATTAAATATATTTCTTTAGACATTTTTGCAGGACAAGTAAAATATGTCTTTGATGATACGCCAATTGTTTTTAGTTTGTAATGGGCAAGCTTTTTCTTCCATGCCTGCGCTACCGTTTGAATAACAATTTTGATTATGTCAGCCTTTAATAAGCTTGTACCATCTTGGGAAGACCATGACGGACCATGTTGTATTGTGTGAAGCCAATGTCAAAAACTTTGAGCAGTTAGTTTACATCTTGTTACCTTTTCCTTGTATGTATCCCGACCCCCGCCACAGACACCTTGGGAGTTATAGGGACCACATATTTGTTCCTAAATCTCCAGAATACCCCCTTGCGATATTTCAAACCATGGACTAACAAACATGTGTGAGGGTCAGGGATTTTGTTTTTGTTTTTGAGAGAGAGAGAGATCTGAAATAGGACACGACTCTCCTCTTTTCCTTTTTCCTTTAAAAAGAAAGCAGTTTAATCACTCTTTTAATCTTCATCGAATCCTGTAAGAAATAATGTTGGATTAGCATGACTCTGAGGCCAAAGAGCCTGTGACGCACTCAGGCTGGAGAAAGTTGGTATTTTCAAAGCGAGGGGTGACTGTGAATCAAACTCTTAATGTAACCATGTCATGCAAAGATTGCAGAAAGTTTGAATCTTTCATTGCAGTTTCATAGCATTGACTCTGAGTCATATCTCTCTGGGGCCAATTGCAAGTAACATTCTTAGCAATCAATGCTAAGACGTTTTAACTGTTTGTACCACCCCCATAACATGGACACAAACGTTGATAAGTCTACGTTATGAGAGTGGCACAAAAGTTAAAATGTCCTAGCAAGATGAGGATAGCTAACAACGTGACGTGCAATTAGCCCCAGATTTATAAATTGATAGAATTGGGAACTTTTCAGGTTCCAATCTTTTCAAACCATCTTGTATACATTGTATCTCCTGCCATTCTTTGTATGCTGTGTATATCTCCTAGTGTGTATTCATTCCAAAGTCTTATTGCAATATTTATATACCTGTATATTGATAAATTTATTATGTAAAAGGTCAAATATATGTACTACTTCTCTGTCCTCATTATTTTCTGAGTACATTAGTTCTCTTGAGATTATTATAATGCAGATGTAGAATATGTTATTCATGCATGTATGATGAAGAAATGTGTATTATTTGTTGTTTGATTTAACAAGTGCTTACATGATATAATGAAACTTATTTTTGTATCACAAGTAATTATGGATTTTGTGTTGAAAATTTAACTATTTCTTTCTAACTTGCGATTGATTCATTGATTGATAAATAGCAGAGATGCCAACCATTAAATATATTGATTAGATCAGAAATTAGAATGTAAGTAGCCCAAAACCTGGTTTTGTTATGAAAGAATGATTGACGAAAGCATTTTACTTAATCAATCAGATATACCAATCGTTCCAGAATATGCATGAGGTAAAGATTACAGTGTTAGAAAAGCAACAAGAATATGAGCAAACATGACGACAATAACCATGCTCTAATGCCATTCACCCATAATGAATGTCTTAAATTCATATCACAATAGAGCCCATGCATATTCCGAACGATTGGCACCATGAATATGCATGAGGTCAAAATTAAAAATAGCTGAACAAAATGTATGATGTGAGAGAAAATATGGCAGCAATAACCATAGTCTCAGCCATTCATTTATGATGAAAGCCTTGAACATATTCTGCATATTTCAGAAAAGTCAGAATATCTGCATTTACGTAGAAATTTCCAGTGAATATACAAAAGAATTTAGATGTCAATATATTGTAATGGTTTGCTATCATGAATTTGTATAATTTATGCAGAAAAAGCTGAAAAGTTTTGTTGTTGTTATGCTTTAGCCCAGTCTCGGATATCAGATTTCATTATTTCAGAGTCTAATTAGTATATTTTCAAGCGAGCTAGATAAACCAGTATGTGCTAGTGATACAAGTGCTATAGAGAATGGGATTGTTGCAGAATAGAGGCCATGTTATCACAACTCCTTGTTGTATACAAACTTCTGTTTAACAATACAATGGATGATAATACTAACAGCCAAAGCACATGCTCGGCTCAAGCCTATTTTTGATGTAATACCATTTTTGGAAGTAAACTAGAGAATGGTTATTTGTAACCTTATGATTACCAAATAGATATGTACAGTGGAAACTCGGTATAAAGAGATCTGATATAACAAAATGCCTGATATAAAGAGGTAAAAATCAGTTCCCAACTCTTTATAACTAATTGTTTTCCAAACCTGCTATAACGAAATTACTGCTATAACAAGGTAAAGTTGATGGTCCCAAGCACCTCGTTATACTGAGTTCCCACTGTACTGTTTTAGTGAATTCTTCAGAAAAAAATCCAATAATGCTATAAAAAGGTATCAAAGCTTGTATAATGATAATTTATTAGGTCTCATTACCTGTTAAAACAGGAATCATTTAATGTCAGGATTTTATTGGGAAATAGAATGCAAAGAGGTAGGACCAGAAGATGATTTTGTTATATTTGAAATATTATTAGGAGAGATACAGTATTCTTTTACCAAGCTTACACTGTATCCACAGATAAAATTAGTATAACCTTGCACCAGCACTAGCCACTAATTATCTAACTTCAATTGTATCACTGCATGCCTTCATCATGTAAGTATGGTATTCAAGGTTCTAAAACTGTCTTTCAAACAATCAAAAAATTTCTCTTCAGAATTAGTTAAAGCACATGTAGTTTTTGGTTACTTCTAAATACTGCAATTATTGTTATTCACATAAATTTTGTTTACTATTCTGTACCATTCTGCCTATAATTTCTACACTAGAATCCAAATTGGTGTTAAATTAACACCTAAGCATCTGTAGCATTATTTATCAGGACATTGCAAGAATTTATACATCTAAAGATTGACAGGCATGATACTCTCGTTCTAACCAGCAAAGAAAATTACATTTAGAACTTCAGGGGCCGGTAACATAAAAGATGAAGTCAAACTTATGATTAATATATTATAAGTCTATGGCAAAACAAGTTCCACCCAGGGCGTTAATTTCCTTCAGCAAGAAACTTATTCACAAAGCTGCACTCTACCCAGGTGTGATTGGGGACCGGTACGCGACAGCAGCACATTATCCGATATGATGTGAGCGCCTATTTGGCTGCCTAGATGCTAAGGCTTGAATTGCCATCCGGGTAATAATATCGGAAGCGCTTTGACCAGTCAATACTGACCGAAAAGGCGCTATATAAATCCGAAATATTATATACCATAAAGATATGATTAATTTTCAATTCAATGTATCTATTTTTAGAGAGAGGCTCATGATCTGTAAGATTGTTTCAAAATTTCTTTTAACTCGGGTTCTGAACGGACGAGTTGATTTTCTCTGTGAAGCCGGAAGTTCTTGTGCCCCATTCTGGTATTATGCCCTAATACTATGGTGGCATATCGATGTGTGGAAAGATGTTTTGCTGTTGCGATGGTTCATTTAGAATTCTGTTTGTAAAGAAGAATCAATTTGTTTTAAATAGTCTGCTCATGTTCACTCTGTTGTCAAATTTTAATGTGTAGAATTTATTGGAGAAAAATGTAGAGGAACTAATGCTTTATTGAAATATTCTGTTTGAACAAATGTCACAAATGTTTATGTAGTATGATGTATGTTTGTATAAAAGAAAATGATTACAAAGAGAAGTCATATTATGCATTTTATATTACTTATTCAAGGTGTACAATCACAATTTCCGACCAATGAGAATTGATGTAATTTATATATTGATGAATAGAGGAATAAATGAACTTTATTTGCATCTTGTGGAAGATGTCCTTTCATCATCTTTTGACCATTTTGTAATGCTTTTTTATACAGTCAAACCTTGTTATAACGAGGCCATTGGAACCAAAGAAATTATCTCTTTATATCGAAACCTTGTTATATCAGCGCCACAATACAATAAAATACAAAAAGACAAGGCCCCGAAAACGACCTTGTTATAACATATCAGTGCTCTTTATAATGAGGTTGGACTGCATATACACAGAGCAAGTAAAATATTTTACTAGCCTACAATATGTAGGTGTGTCGGGAATATCAAATAAACAAGCACCAAACAATTCAGCTGGGACCATCAAAATGACCTTCTTATATTATGAATCTTATGTGTTCATTTTGGGTTGCCATATACCATTGCCATAGACCATCAATGAAAAAATTGCAAAAGCAAGCACAGTCACTATGAAATTGAATGCAAAGAAATTGGACAAAATAAACGACCCTCTATTCAAATCTGCACAATGGATATAACACACAAAAGAAATTCCCTTCCGGATATTCTGCAAAGATATCAAGAACATGTGTCGTACCTGTTTGCTGGAGAACAGTGATAGTTCTTTCTTCTGTATGCTAGGGCTATCGTGAAGAATTGAATGAGGCTTTGTTTACTTCGTCCAATTTCTTTGTTTTTAGAGTTCACAATAAGTTATCGTTTGAATCAGTTCCGACTGAATATCTCTTGATGCTACATCAGCATTCCTTACAACTCCAGATTCTAGAGATAAGAATGTATTTTGTTGGTCTCGGTTATTCATAAAAATTTGTAGAAAACACACATAAAAAGATTACAAGGGGGAAATCACATTTTTATGAGAGTACTTCAGAGTTTATTCCTTCAAATAATCATAATACATCTTCATATAACATAAAGGAACCCTCCTGAAAATATATAGTCATATTCAAATTTATACAGATAAACATGTTCATCCACTAAAAAAATTGTATATAATTGTAACATTTGTTCAGCTTTTTTTACCCATAAAGAATCCCTTTTGGTATGACCATCTACAAATGCTAAATGATGCAATTAATAATGTTTATGAGTATATACAATTCTTTATCAATATATAAACATATATAAATATATTTTCTTTAAATTATAAATGCAGATGCATGATAATACATGTATATGAGAAAATTGCCCAAAATATTAAAAACAAACATGTAATATTCATATACAATAGGAAATTATGCAGTTTAAGCCCCGGTCACATAGGACTCCGGAAGCAACACGATTCACCCCGACTCGTTGTTCTGGGGCAGTTAACTGTGAATTAACAAAGAGTCGGGATGAATGGTGTTGCTTCTGGAGTCTTATGTGACCAAGGCTTAAGAGTAATACAATTTAAATACACATACAGTTGTTTTAACAAAAATTTGAAAATACACATTAATCAAAAATTAGAAAATCACATTTGATGTACAGTGTATACATGTATTGTGAAAGCAAATCAATAAATATGTTCAGAAAATATTAAAAATCAAACACTTTTAATTAGCATTGAACTACATCTATAACCTACAACAGAAAAAAACATAACTTCAAGGTTAATGACATAACGAAACAGACCTACAAATACACTAACTTGTCATACTGAAAAAGATGGATGGCACTTGCTAACCTGGCAACAAATTCAAATAAAAGTAAACACAGTAAAATTCTAACGAAAAATCATACAATTCTATAACAGAAAATTTGAATTGAATTTGAATTGAATAGAACATTTATTTCCTTTTTCAAAATACATAATAGACATAGGAAAATATAAGACAACATAGCAAAGATGAAGGAGGCAAATACCCTAAAAGCCCTATTGAGTATATAATGATAAAAATTCATATTCTCAAATCTAAATTTAAAACAACTAGGACGGAGGTAAACTTTAAAGTACTGGCATATTTTGAACTCTGTAACCTGTTGCCTATTTACTCAAACTACTGTATCTCTCCCATCACATCCCTACAAACCAGCACATATTTGTCACATTAATTTCAACATTTCTGTCATTTTACTGTTTTAGAAGGAAAAGGTGTGCCTGTATCCTAAAAATTACTGACCATCACTTTGAAAACACTTTGACTTGATTAATGTGGTACCTTATTTAGGGATGTAAGAAAATTAACGGGACTACAGATATTTTTTTATACAAGAGACATTTACACAATTTTTTTTATGATGTTTGCTTCTTTAATGTGTTGAAGGCATCGTCATACCTTTGTGTGCATCAACCTTGTGACAGAAAAAACTTTTTTCCACAAGTATGTTTATTCAGCGTAAAGTGAATCTCATGTGAACGGCAAGAAAATTTATATAAAAATTCTGGAAAGAAGAGTGTGGAGGCATGGAAAATTAATATTGATTTTAAAACCATGTGTTTTTGTGTAGTGATCTTTTTTTTTACTTGTGCATTTATTGCTAAGTTGCAGAACAGGACTGATTTGGAGTTATTTATTTTGGACTTAGTCTGAATAGGCGGGTTTACTAATAGATGCAAATTTTATGCATACCTTTAACACAAAGGTTGTTCTTGACAACCCGAAAGCTTGCCCGAGGCTTGCCCGACATAGCAACAAGTAATGTATGCAAACTGGATTCCAAGTATTGTAGTCTTATTGTTATCAACCGGACTAAGGAATACCACGAAACTACATTAAAAACACATAAATTTGAATATATTACCGGTAAGTAAACCCGCCTATTGTTTGGGAATCAAATACGTGTAGTTTTGCTGTGTCCATTTTCAGAACGACTCTGTGTTGGAGTTTTGGACTGTCTATTTTGGACTGTCTTACCAGCCTTAGGACCAGTTTTTGCGGTACCTTTAAAAAGATGGTTCATGATAGTGAAATCACCAAAAACTACTCTTGTGCAAAGACTTCCACCACAGCAAACTACCGGTAAACAACTTTCAGTTGTATGACCTTCCAACCAATTTGGCAAATATAAGAATATGCTGTAACAAGACGTATTACAGGGATTGACTTAATACTTCATCAAATTTCAAACATCATCTACCTCGCTGTGATCAGTGTTTGCAAAATTTGGCGTAAGGTCGTACAACGGAAAGCCTTGTAGTGTGCGGTGGCCTTAAGACATCACATATTTAATCATTGGCGGACAAGGAGTAAAAGTTCTGGCTTTATGAATGAAGAATCATCCCTTCATCGTTACAAATGATGGAAGTATTTGGTAAAGACGCAGTGAAATTATATCCACAACTCATGGAAATTGTCAATGACAGTGCAAAAGTCAGCGTAAAAAAATACACAGGTGCAAAGGCTTGCCAATCAACTGCAACTTGCAATTGATTGATCGCAACTTTGGAGCAGTGGATGAGGATACAAAAGTTCTGACTACATGAATATAGAATCATCTTTACAGAGTTGCAAACGATGGAAGTATTGGTAAAGATGAAGTGAAAGTATATCAACAACACGTGAAAACTTTCAATGACGGTGGAAAGGTCAGCATAAAAAAATACACAGGGGCAAAGGCTTACCAATCAACTACAACTTGCAATTGATTGATCGCATCTTTGGAGCAGTGGATGATGATACAAAAGTTATAGCTTCATGAGTGAAGGATCATCCCTTCATCGTTAAAAACGATGGATTGATTGGTAAAGACGCAGTAAATATATCCACAACTTGTGAAAATTTCCACTGACAGTGGAAGGATCAGCATAAAAAATAAAGGCGGGGGCAAAGGGCAAATAGATGGTTTTGATTGGTGCATGCAAATCAAGTGCACTTTGGAGGAACACTATAGTCAGCTTTAATATCAAGTAGCAAGACAATGAAGAACAAAGAAAAGATCAACATACAAACACTTGCTATAATATCATCACTCTACAGTGATATCAGAAAAAGAAGTGAAATGGTTTTTATGAACGTCATAAAAATAAAAAATAAAAATAATAAGAAAATTTGTACAAACATAATAGGTGATCTGTCGATTTGCAACAGACCACCTAATAATAGAAGAAAGAAATTAAAGTTTGTTAAATTAAACGTTGCATATATCATTTGAATCACTTTATTGTACTGGATATAGGACCCCATGTGCAAGAAGATTTATCAGCCTACAACATATGTCAGGGAAAAAGAATTTGGAGCAAGAATAAGGGAGATATTGCAGAAATAAGACAAGGGTGCAAAATCAATTTTTCACCAGAAATCGTTTTCCATAGAGATTACGTGTAAAACGGATAAAACTGACATGCCTATATATATTGTAGAAATACACCGTGTTGCCGTTGCCAAAATGAAGATGGTTATTTCATGATTTGTACAGAATTACTTCAGCTACAACATATCGAAAACTGGGAGAAAAAATGTTGAAAAAAAAATCAGAGGCGGGAGATGAGCTTGTGACTAATAGTTTTGGTTGGGATTAAAGTTCTTAATACCGATTGAGCTAGGCTATTCTCCATTTAGGTAAAGAAAGGGAAATTGAAAATTGGATGGGTATATCCACTTTCAGCGCTACAGTTATCCATGATAGTGACATGTGACTGTAAAACCGAATCAATGCAACATGAGAATTTATCAGGCAACAACATATGTCAAGAATGAAGAATTTTGAGCGAGAGTAAGGGAGATTTTGCCAAAAATTTGACAAGGGTGCAGAATCAAGATTTCATCAAAAGTCATTTGTTATAGAGATTACGTGTAAAACGGGTGAAAATGCATGGTGCGATTTTGACTTTTTCTCAATATAGGTTATGTGTAATTGGCCAGAGTGTTAAGGAAAATATGTAACATTTTAATATCATAAGCCGTATGTTTTCTTTCTCTTGATAAAAAGTTGAATTTACAGGGAGATGTAATCTCTTTTTTGGCACATTTCCAATGCATGTCTTTAACATTTTGTGAACTCATTGTTATTGTGTTTTTTTATCTGGACTTAATTGGCTGTTTTGCTGGTTTTGGTTGGAGAAATATTTTGTTGAAAAGCGATTCATACTCAGGGACTCCAACTCTCCCGCTTTTTCAGAAAATCTCCCGATCTCCCGCCGAAGTTTGAAAATATCCCACTTAAGCTTAATGTCTCCTGCTATAGAATGTATTTCTCCCGCTTGGAATCTGACATTCTCCCGCCCAAGCGACCCAACAGTAATCAAGATTTTTGTCATGTTTTTATCCACGGTTCATTCATATAATCCCTCCTATGTTCATCCACTCCCCCTCCCCTCGGCAATGCCCTCGGCCCCCTCCTCTTTCCTGCTCTTTGTACATGTACGTATGCTCTTCCTATACGTTCTCCGCTTGCATTGGATGATTGTGTGCCGGACCATGCGCGCAGCTTTGAACACCCATGGTGATAAAAGCCGCGCGCAAGAAATGACCTGTGAGATACACGCCGTATTGTATTGTTCATGCACCAGCGCTGCGTGCGTTAAAAGTCCCTATGGCAGTTACATGCATGATCGAGCGAGTGTCAATTCCAAAGTTCAAAAACTTTTCAAAACTTTTCAAAAGTTTCTACATTTGTGTCAATTGTTGCACCGCGCTGAGATTGTTTTTTAATGATTAATTCTGATCAAAATGGCTTCAAAACGGAAAAATGCAGAAGAAAATCATGGCAAGAAGAAGTACTTTAAATTTGTCAGTGGAAACAAGAGTGGTTTAGAGAGGAAAGATTTCAGAGTTTGACTCCAGCAGCAAACGGGGACAACGACGCTGTGTTCTGCACATACTGCATTTCAAATTTCACGGTGAGGCACGCAGAGATAGACGATATGCTGAAACATGCGAGTCTGCAAAGTCATCATTCGAAAATTGATGGTGTCGAGAGAGACAGAAGGCAGGCCAGAATGGCAGATTATTTTAATAAGCCGAATGGGGTGGAGTCGTTGCGAGACAAAGTGACAAAAGCGGAGATTTTGTTTTGTCAATGGGTAGCAGAGTCAAACTTGCCCTTCAGCCTGGGGGACTCTTTTACCAAACTGTGCAAGGTGATGTTTTCAGACAGCACAATAGCCAAGGAGTTTTCATGTGGACATTCAAAGAGAGCCATAATCATAAAGGAGGCATTAGCACCGCACTTCCTAGGGCCAGTCGTTGAGAACTGCAGGAAAAATGATTATTCACTTGCAATCGATGAGAGTAATGATCAACACAACAACAAGAATTGTGCTATGATGGTGCGGGTTCTGGAGAAGAACCTCTAGTTTTGGGGGGTTATATGTTAAACTAGATGAATCCTCGACCGCGCACGGTCGAAATTTATGCCTCCGCCATCACGCAATCAGAAAGATATGTACGGCTTGTTCCATGCCATCAGAAATCAAAAACATTTTACAAATTTTGGGCACTGCCA
>BQKZ01000009.1:540973-560844 GCA_036244855.1 Temnopleurus reevesii
GCGCCGGCGGCGCTCCCCACCAGAGATCGGGGTGACTAGCGTACCTCGGGTCTGGGTACCCGTGGTAGCGAGGGCCGGTTTCCAGAAACCCAGGCTGCCGATACTCCCCATAGCTGGGGTAACGGTCTGCCGGGAATCCGGGGCGGAGTGGCGGTCCGAACTCCCGGTCTCCCGGGTGTTCGGTGGGCTGCCGTGAGTAACCATAGTGGGGAACTCCTTGGCTGCCCGGTGGGTTGCTGGGCCCCTGAATGGCGTGTGACATTCTAGGGCTTGGCATCCTGGGTACCACTCCGTCGGGTAGCTGCGTCCCCTGCCCGCTAAGGCCGGGGGCGCTGCTAGGCACTATCTGGGTCGAGCCCCTCGGATCCCATCCCGAGGTAGACGAGCCGGCCTCGAACCCCTGCCCCACACGCGTGGGAGGGATCGAGGGCCCGGTCCCCACACGCGTGGGGAGTTCTTGCCAGCTCATCGTGAGGGTGGCGGGGTTACCGCCTCCCGACCCCGTACCGCGCCCGCTAGCGACGGTACTGCTGCCTCCACCTCCCGCCAGAAGCGTAGGGGCCTTCTGGCGAGAGGAGGAAGAAACAAGCTTAGTATTCGCCTTTGTGGAGGACGAGGACGTCGCCGATTTCTTCCCCTTTTTCTTAGGGGCAGAGGTGGTCACTGCCGATGTGATAGGCGGCGGTAACCCTCTCGTCCCCGACGAGCCGCTTACCTCGGAACCTAAGGGATCTGGTGCGCCCTCCGAGGACAGATCGGAGTCCATACTGGATAACGCCCGTCCGGGCGAGTCCGATGGGTGACCTTATGGTGTGGATTCAGGCACCTGTACAAAAGAGAAACGTGAAAGCCCTCCCGGTCTCGTGACGTGAGCAGACACCGGGAGAGAGGGATAGCAGAAGAAATTACTTTTCAGGGAGTTCCCTCGAACGGCTGTGCCGTCTCTCTCTACCTAAATAATAATTATTATTTTTACTGACAAACTTTCGCCAGGCGAAGCACACAGTAAACACACCTACCCTAGGAGCCCAGCGCCTGGTGGGACCCGGGATACCGCTATTTGGCGGTGAAGCCGAGCGAGTGACTGGACACACCAAGAACAAACGAAACTTTATTGGTGTTTGTTCTCTCTCTCTTTTTTTTTTGTGTCCGGGGCACCCGCTTAACAACAAAGACTGAGTTCGGCGACCGAACTGTACAGAAAATAAAACAAACACTTTATATATACAATATAACGATGTTTTAATTTTTTTTTTTTTTTTTGTTTTACTCTTTCTTGAGTTATCTCAAGCACCTACGGAATGTTGTGCTCAAAATACTACAATATATACACTGTCGTCGACCTTCCATGATTTGTTGAAGTCGAGAGACACGAAAACAAAAAACAAACGACGATTCGAACACGTAAACGGCTTAGTTATACACGAACGAACGATTCAAGATGGCGATGACCTAGAACATCCGGGCGTCTCGTGACCCCGGAAGTGAGTGCGCTACGAGGCGGCTGTTTTGAACCGCGAGGAGCTCAACGAAACCAATAATAATCTTTTTATTTGTACAAATACGATTTTGGTAACGAGTCAAAGCATCTAATATATATATATAATAAGGAAACACCCTCCCGAACAACCCCAACCGACGGAGGTGAGCGGAAAACTCGAGTTTAGAGAGGAAACACGAGTGTTCCAATCACCAACCCACACCTAGCGTTCAACTGACAGGAACGGAGAACGGGTTGTTTTAGAACGACAAATGATATTTTAGCGATGTCAAATCCCTAAACAGGAGGGAGGTACACACAAACACACACTTAAATAGCTCTAGGGCGTATACAAGAGGTATTTTTAATGCACAATTTCTAATTCGCAAACTACAAAAACGCAAAGGAAAGATCTCACCGAGCGTTGTACCAAGCACGTCTGATCAGTAGCGGAGCGTATGGAGTGAATGAATAGAAATGAGTCGAGCTCTATTACGTCACCCCGCGGTGACGGGCGTGAGGCGGGTACTTTGGGGGGGGCGTTCATATAAGGAAAAATTTCTAGTTAGTTGTAATTTCAGTCGTAGCTGTGTTCGTGTGGAACAAAGCAAAATGGTAAGAGAGGGCCACGCGATTATTGATGTAAATCTGAAACGCGAGAAGCTCGCGCCATAATTTTTTTCTGACTTTTTCCTTTCAAGTCTCGCACAACTTTTGACACCAAATTCATGATGACCGGGTATGCGGTACAGACGCTACGCAAATTTGAAAAATATTCATTGAGCCAAATAATAGTTAAAAACGTGATTTTATGTACAAAATCAATGCAAATTGTGTTTTTCGTCAATATTCATAAATCCTTCTCTATTTTGCATATTAATGCATGAACTGAATTTAAAATTCATTTTCTATGCCTCTAATAATGTCATCAACAATCCCATTGAAAAATCAATAGAAATAATGACGTCGAAAAAACAAAGAAAGAAATACATAAGAAATTCACAAAAACAATAGATTACATAAGAAACAGGTTTTGATTGCATTTTTTTCCCATGATAATATGTCTGAAATATTACTATGAGTATCTAGACCAAAAATCAGCACATTTGGAGCTTCAGCAAGTGATTTATTGCCATTTGTTAGAATTCACGCATAATTATGCCGAATTAGCATAATGAGTAAATTTTTGAAAAAAATTGACTACACAATCTAAGAGTTACATCGCGGGCTATGTGCATGCCTAATTTCGTCGTGATTGCGTGGTCAACGGCGAAGATCAGAGGCTGGGGGGGGGTACCAAATAAGCCCCCCCCCCCCCCAATGAACTGAGATGACTGAAATATCCCAATGGGATTAGGGTTAAAAATCTCCTTACAAATGCCTTTTCTCTTAATTTCTTGTAATTTTCTACTTCTTTGAATATTTATCCATGTATGAACAACACTTTCACTATAAGTGTTTTTCATTTGTTTTTACAATCAGTATTATAATTCAGATTGTCATTTATTCTTTTATTATAGGAAACTGGATCAACATACACTGTACCCAGTGCGCATTCAGATGCTGTATACCATGTCAACATGAACTTACAGACCTGTACCTGTCCTAAGGGAGAGTCTGGTGGGCCCTGTAAGCATCAATTTGCAGTGGTGAAGAAGTTCAATGTGACCAGCGCAAATTTTCTGCCAACTACGACACCGCATCTCAGGAAACTTTTCCATGCAATCGCAACAGGTAAATGATTATTATGACTTCCGGTGTGACGTCGGCGTAATATGGCGTGATTTTTATTTGATCCAGAAAACGCCACCTTTTTTCTTTAAATATTGGTTCCTTTCATCTGTGTTCATTATAATTTTGGACCCTGTTTGGTCAGTTTTTTACACCTACAGCGTCTATGCCTTGGACATTAATTAACTTTAACTAATGAGAGATTCAACCAAATCCTATAATTTGAGGAGTAAACCTTTGACTGACAAGGCAGAAACCAAAGTCACACGATGACTAGCGGACTTTCGAGCCAGCACTCACCCACCACAATATGTTTGAATCAAAATTTATCACAGCAATCGATATCTACAACAGTACATGGTAGAAATAGAATAATGTTATACATGGTTAAGAGTGTGAACCAGCATGCAATTATCTAATTCCTTCACATGACTAGATAATTCCAACCAACCTAAAAGCTGCCGTGAATGTGAATTTAAACATGAAAGCCCGTATTCCAATAGCGAGGTTTAACTTAACCCATGTCTAAGTCATTGTTCTTTAGACTCTTGGTTTAACTTTTGAATAGGACGGGTCTAAATAACAATAAGTTAGTCCAGGGTGAAGTTAAACCTCGCTATCGGAATACGGGCAGAATAATTAGGCAAACTTTTCATCACAGGCTGCAGAACAAGTACAAAAAATATTATTTGGGATCAGAATGGTTTTCTTAGGGAAATTGTTATGATGAAAATTTACAACAAAAATGCAATGGCAGATAGAAAAGAATGATCAAACCCCAGTCTTTGATAAAATTATCAGTCTTCGATATTAGTCTTTTATTGGACATTGATCGTAGCTTCAGATATTAGTCTTGTAATCAGAGACTGATGTAATTGGAATTGTGTCAGTAGTAATGTTTGGGTTATGTGGACAAAGAACAATAGAACAAAGGGGGAGAACAATGGGAACAAAAGAAGGTAGACAATGGATACAAAAGAAAATCGTTAGAAACAAAAGAAATGGTGGATTATCCNCATATAAGGAAAAATTTCTAGTTAGTTGTAATTTCGGTCGTAGCTGTGTTCGTGGGAACAAAGCAAAATGGTAAGAGAGGGCCACGCGATTATTGATGTAAATTATACATACATGTTTATCAGGATTGCATTGTTAGAAAGTTTACACACTGTTATGTTAGAAAGGGAAATGTTGGATGTACTTTTCTTTCAGGACCGAGAAAGATTCTGAAACCTTGCTTCACAGTACTTTTATTTGCTAAGGACATTGCAGATGTTTAACAACACACAAGACTCACCATTTCCAATAAAACAATATAACAAAATCACTCATCATCATGATGGGATAGATCATAAATATATGTAATATTGGGAGATGATACTCGCACTCATATGCCTGTTACAACAAAAGCCTCATCAGTTGGTGGGCCCAGCTGTTCTTCAGTTTTCCAAGATAGGCAAGCGGAATTTCCACGGCTTGAGGCAATGTGTTAGCAAATAAAACTAACATGTAAGGTCATATTTTTGTTTTGTGATAAACATTTCTTGGTAAATTTTATTCAAACAAACCGTTAACATTTAGTTTTTGAAAAGGTGTATTTTTTAAACAAAATATATACATAGGGATGGCATAGGGAGACATTGAAATTTCCTGAAATAGTGAACAAATTATGAACATTTCCCTTAATTTTGTATACAAGTGTCTCACCAAAATTTCCTGAAGAGTGGCATCTCTGTATACATGTACATGAAAAAGCCTTCAAAATATCAATAACAAATTGGTCCCGAAATAGGAGCTCATGTAGAAATTCACTAAATTTTACACAGCAAAAAGCTTGTAGATAAGTTTTTTTTTATATGGACAAAATCCACAAAGAAGTCTGAGAATGATCATATCATGGATTTTTTTTTTTTTAGGATATTAAAAACACATCAACACAAAATATGCATGCAGACTGTACAGTGAGCACAGGCAATAACACATATATTTCCCTTTGATTCATATAATGGGCGATTGCAAGCATCATTAAGAAATGACCGATTCTTATACATACCATTATGCAAACTATTAAAGTTTATATTGATTTTCATTTCATTTCATTTCATTTCATTTCATGAACTGTATACTATTCTGCTTGATACTGACCTGATAGATTAAGAAGTACTGTATAAGCTGAAATTTTTTCCCGGGGTTCTATTTTTGCTAATTCAATTTGCAACAATTTTTTAACATTGAAGTTAAGATTCATGTACAATGATCTTTCACAACATGAAATTAACAACCCGCTAATATGCAAAAAGCTGTGAAATTCAGTCAATTCAATAAAATGTATGTACCCTAAAATATTGGCCTTTCAAATATTCCTCCATTATTAGCTGTGTTCAATCTATACCATGTTTTCTTTTACACCTAATTTTCATCTTGAAGTTTTCCATTCTGCAATGAATCCCATGTCACATTCTCCAAAATTATAATAGAATTTCTAATAAGATTAAATTACACAAGTCAGTCTTGGGTAATAAAGAAATTGTTTGAAAAAAACCCCCCCAAAATGCTGTGTCAGTTAACTGAACATTATACACTGCAAGTACACATATTGATTTCATTAGAATGCTAATGGGGAAATATTAGGAAACCACAATGGCAGAAAGAAAAATGTGGTTTCAGTTTGTGCAAGTTTATGTATGGGTGGGGGTACATTACATGTAATAGTAAAATTTTGCGAGTAAAATCATTGAAATAAAGATGAGCTATTGTTAGACCATGAAGGAAGGAATTAGTCCAAATGATAGCATGGGCAAAAAGCAGAAAGAGAATAAGTATCAACTACAAATACCCTTACCTGATTCATACTATCAGCACCTACATGTAACCCATGAACACCTTGTACTTGCATCTAACATTGGAAAAAGCAAAGTGTGGGGGAAGGTGTGCCAAACTCAAATTGAATACTAACAAAATCAAACACTAAAAACATTTGCATACTATATACATTGCACAAAAAGGTACAAGAAAAATAATGAATGCAAACAAAAATTACAACAATGGCATAAAGTAATATGCTACAAAGAAATACTGATTACAAAGCATTTTTTTTTTGTAGTTACAAGGCTTGCAGTCAATATTTCATGGATTAAAGTACAAACTTGAGTGGAAATATCCAAAACATCATATTACATCAAATTCATTAAATTGATCATTTATTACAAGTAAGATATATGATCACCACTGAACAACATTAATAGGTAAACAAATTAGATCAAAAAAAAAGAAAGAAAAATTACAAGAATAACAAGATGGCCACAATGCACAAATTAACAATGCACTATCCTACTATTGATAATCATAGTAAAATAATTCTACCCATGACAGAATAGGTTTAAAAAAACCCAGAAAATTATACTTCAGACATATGAACAAGCCTTGTAATTCTGAAGACATTCGCACAATTTGCAAAGAAAGCAGTATGCTTTATCGGATCAGATAAAGGCTTGAGCTAGCAAGTTTACTGATCACGAATTAAAACCTGTCAAATAATGATAACAAATTAAAAAATTTATAAAACTCCATGTTATTAGTTAACTCTTAAAATTGCATCTGTTACAGACTCCAGGAATTACTCCTGCTACAGCTTAGTTACGGTTCTGATTAAAAAAAAAAAAAAATAGCCAGAGGCGATATCAAGTGTCAGAAGTACTGTATCCTAATTTCTTTAGGCTGATGTTCTAGTGTAGTTATGACAGTATCTCTTGATCAGTAAATTCGCCGGCTTGAGTAACCCTACCACATGGACTAAGCCAGACACCCCTTTAACGGAGATGACCTTGAGATAACCACAAATGCTCTTACCTGATGCATTGCTCCATGATCTATTCCATGGACATCATTCATTTGAACCTGATACAGATCATACAAAACATAACTTATTACACTGAGTGTTCATCAATCACAATACGGAATACACATAGTTCCAGCAAACACTACATCAAGTCCAGCAAGCCAAAATGTATGTGTTATTTTATCTTAAAAGGGTAAATAATTTAGTAAATCTGGTTTCTCCTAAGTGAAATAAATTCTTGTGATTCCAAGAGATTTGATTTAGGCAGAGTTTCATGTGTCCTATTTCAATCCAGGAATCCCCACCATTCTTTGTGGAAATTTTGTGTGTAAAGTGAGTGGAGAGTTCTTCATATTGGCAGCCATTTTGTGCATGTAGGTTGCCAATTTAAGGAACCCATGTCGGGTGGAAATCAAAATCATAACTTTTGAATGGATCATTTGATTTTATTTCAAAACTTTCAGTTTGATCCGTGTATTTTTCACTATCCACTGACAGTATATCAATTTCTGGGGTAAATTCTCCTTTAATTAAAGATTTGGTTCAATAGATCTATCAGAAGTGATCTCAATATTATGCCTCTCCAACAAAACAACAAATTGAACTCTCCCATCCTCCCTCCAAAAATACAACAAATAAATTTAACAAAAAAATATATCAGCAACACATCTGACGTTCTCTTACGAAATTTAAAATGCAAATGTTCTTCATAAATGAGGACTGTAGATCATCTCCATGCCTGCACAGCAATAGTTCGAGCAACTATAACCAGAGCATCAAATATATGAAAATACAATCTAGTTTGGAAATAAAAATTCTACATTACAAAAAAAAATGTTAGTCAGCTCACCAATAGAATGACATTGATGATCAGCAGTATTAAATTCATGTTTTGTCAGAGTGAGTACATGTATGACTAGCAATTATTGAAGCATTGCGATGTTCGCTACACCCAACAACTTCCAACAATTTTATTTTCTAAAAATGATATTGTTACCTCTTCATGTTGGACATCTTCCTCAACATCTTCAATATCTTGCACCTCTTCTACTTGCACTTCTGTCACCTAAATATCAATGATCAAGTAACAAATGGAAAAGTGAGTTAAAAAATTACAAATTACCTGAATAATAGATATATAGCATTCATTTGATATCTTTTAATTCTTCTGGTTTTGTGGTGTAATTGAACTACAATTCCATGGAAGTAAATTGTTTTTCTCCCAATATATATGTACGTATGATAAAAACAGTTGTGCATATTATTCTTTTTTTGTACATGTTATTCATTATTATTATTTTTTAAATTTATTTTCATTAGTACTCTGGGAATATTTGTTCTCATATAGTAGTGCTATTGCCATGTTTATAATCTTTCATTGATCCCCTCTACATATTTAGTTGACTTAGTGAGCCTTTGTTCTTTTTGTTTTAAAATCTTACCTCTCCTATGCCATCCATTGGCTGTCCATCCTCTGTTGTACATGTTATTTCATGTCCACTCTCGACCTCGTGAACTTGAACCGTATCCATGGTTACCCACAGTTCTCCTCACCCTTTCTCCCTTAGAATCTTCTATAGAAGTCAACAATAGATTAAAAAAAAATGGAAGTCAGAATGTCACATTAACAAAGCAACGACAGTGTATTAGAGTAACAATATGTTCACCTTCATTATGAAATGTGAACAAATGAGAATTAGCATGCAGAGCATATTTCTAAGTTACACAAACATTACTCCTTTTTGAAAAGATATAATGCAAAATGATTATTAAAAAATGATGTGTGAAAAAAGCGAAGAAGGCTTTGTGTTAGATACATGTATCTATATATATATTTCACTTTCTATTGGCAGACACGTAATAAGTTCACAGTACGCACTGCTCTTTATGAAGCAATGAGAATGACATCTGACATTTCTAAAGGTCACCCTCTGGCTTCCTGATGCTGGTCATGTGCCGTGTGCACCATCATCAATTATGCATACGACACACAGGAACATGTCATGCACTTCGTATACATCACACAATATATACAGGCAGCTTATCGCTGCTGTTGAAACGAATCCTCCACTTGGAACAGACATGTAAATTTATATTAACATGCTTCCCTTGTGAAATTGATACTCTCTGCACATAATATTATTTTAAGAAAGCAATTTGTACATGAGAATAAAATAAACATGTAAGTGTAAATGTGATTTAATACATGTATGTGTATAAATTTGATGTTACCTAACTATAGATGTAACCTCATTTTTATCATATTGTTGGTTGATTTTGTTCACATTTCATATAATTTAGCTTATTGACAGTAATGTTGTTTTTAAACAAGTACATGTATGTATCTTTTTTTTAATTATCCGTGAGATGAAAATAAAGATCTGTCTTAAATTCAAAATTTCATAGTGCTCATTCGTTTTTACGGGTTATTCATTCTTGACTTACAGTGTACATAACGACCATAAATCATAAAATACAAAAATGTAAATAAGAAAAAAATGAATACAAGAATGTGATTAAAGACAAAAAATGAAGAAAAAAGAGACAAAAACAAAATAAACATTCACAGAAAATTATTGAAGAAAAATCAAAGGAAATTCAACATGTAAATTACACAATCGAAATCATGAACATGAAGTGTAAAAAATGATGCACTTTGGGGTACCTTGGCAGATTTTGACAGAGGATGTAGCTGGTCTGCGACCCATGAATCATACTCTCCCTCTCTCATTTCCAACCCCTTTTCTCTCATTCAAAGTCTGTCACATGACTCATTTCACATCCATCAAAGTGTTGATCTAAAACTCATGTTGTTCCACTTAGTTAATATGAATTGCAACAAAGATTGACCAGGTACATGTATTGCACCAAATCTTTTATAGTAGACGTCTGAAATATATTGATTCTGGACTGCATCAGAAGACTTCACGTTGAAAGACCTTGCCCTACTTCTCCAAACTCTGCCAATCATAACAAATGAGCTCAGAATAAAATCCAACAACACTTATATGTTAAGTCAAACCTTTCTTTTCCCCCTTGATGAATTAACATGCATATATATGTACCATATATATCACAGCACTTTTTAAGTAAATCTGATTCATAATGATTGTGATAATACATTTTTTTTTTAAAGAGTAAGAACTGAGATGTAGCAAGATTAAAAAAGAGGAGAGAGACTTTCCTGAAAATTGCACACTGTATGACCAAATTGACAAGAGAATGACAAAGACATTGAATGACTTTTCATTTATAATCCAAGTAATTTTTTTACTGGAAGTTGTGTGTTTTTCTGTGTTTTGGGGTGTGTAACCATGAGAACAAGAGGGCGTTTGACAGCCCCTGAAGTGTTGTAGATTATCAACAGGAAGCATCCACTACAACCCTGTAAAACCAGCGGATGTGACCCTCCGACTTAAGGGCGGAGTTCACGTCTAACTGCAGTTTAACTATTTGAAATGGGAAAATGCAAAGGGAGACTTGGCAGCCATGCACTGTTTTTTCCATATGTGACAGAGGGATAAATGTGCAAAGTCAGAACTACACTTGTGTTGTTTTCCAATAATTCTATTAAATTTGCTTCATTTTCAATCTGAAAAATGTCAATATCTCACAAGGACATGAAACTTTTTACAGCAGTTTGAGATTTGGATCAAAATTTCATCCTTTTTAAAACTTTTTTGTATTTTCTTGTCTTATTATTTTTTGTATTATCCAATACCATCAACTGGCTTCAATTCCCAACTCCAAGTATACTCTTTCTCTTGTGCCATTTGTGCTGTAAAGGTAAAGAAGAAAATTGACCAATGAAGAAAGTGGGCTTGCCTCTAAGATATATGTTGAAATCTACCACCTACAAGGAATAATTTTACTTTTCATGTTTGATTAGGAGTTTTAATATTGAGGAAACATTCTCTTTACATGTACTATACATTTCTGTGCGAAAGTTGCTAAACAAAACATTTTTTGTATAGCAATCCTGCTGAATTGCATAGCAAATAGCAATGCGATACCAGGAAAATCATTACCTACACCTCCATTAATTAGAATTGAAATTGTAGAGCTGTTAAAAGTAAACCATTGTAATAAAAAGGAAAAAACTAAGGATGTTGTGATCATGGGTACTGATCAAAATTTTATGTTGAATATGATCATAATATGTAAAATTACATTGCACTTGTTTTAAGAATTGTTTAGCACTATTCAGAAACATTTTGAAAAATTTTTACACATACGAAGGCTGTTTAACGATAAGCCCCTTTTTTAATTTCAAATCTATTAGTCCATTTTTAAATCCCGATTTTTAGTGATAAATGCTTAAAAATGTACAGCATATACACTGTACCTTTACCAATATTTCCCCATAAAAATGTATTGAATTAGCTCACATGGCAAGTATAATCATTTTGAGCTAAACAGTAATTACATTTTCCTTTTTTCATAGAATGTATTACTAATTCCTGCAATTCTACCTATAAATATGTATATGTCCAACCCTTTACAAATTCATTATTAAATTAGAAACTGTAATTTTTCGAAATTTCATAATGCAAAGCTTCTATAAATAAATCTCAAAGAAAAGACAAATTTTCATATTAAAACGGGAAAAATATGTCCATGCAGTAAAAGGAAGAAATGGAGAAACAGCAATATAGGCATTTCTGTTTACTTCAATCTTCATCAGTACCTTTGTATTTTAACAGGGAACAAACAGATTTCCAACTCTATTAATGCAGAGCCTCATCATTTATGCACATTATCTTTCTGTGTGCATCTGAACTATTGACCCCTGTACCACAGCAGCTCCGTCTGGCTGACTGAAGAGCGAAGTGCATGGAGAATCCTGCTCAGTCTGCTGCATAAAGAGCTTTTTAATATGCATGCAAATAAGCGACCATTGAAATGTCAGCCAGCAACTTATTCAAAGCCAAGATTATGGATTAGTCTTTGGAAACAGGCTATTAGCAAAAATAATAATAATAACTTGGTAAAATAGGTTCATAATTTATCCAACACAAAAGGAAAAAATCTTTCCTTTAATATGTAGACATCCAAAATATTTATGTAATGATTTGTAGGTATGAGAATTGAAACTATGGCACAAAAAAGGGGTGGACAAATATCAATCTAACCGTACCATTTTAGACAAGGAAACTTGAGTATGCAGTACTTATAACAATAATACTTCAAGCTTGTTTGTCAAACTGTAAGATATATATTTGTTATTTTTATAAATGAAGAACTTTCTTGAAGCACACTGTGGAATCTGATGGTTGCAATTCATTTGTTCATTAATACACAATTTAAGGCATCTAAAAGGCTTATGGGGTGTTGCTAAAAAGTTGCAATTGATCACAAGACGTTTGCAGTTAATCGGAATGTGCCAATCAAAATCACTGTTCCATGCGAGTCTTGCTAAATGTGCATTCCGTGTGCGAATGAAAATGCGCGTTTCAATTTGCAAAGTTGTAGTTGATTTGTAGTTGATTTTGAACAACAGTATGTGATATTTGTATACATGTTAGATGTCAATAGCAGTATTAAAATACATTTGATAATACTATAAGATGACATGTAATTTAATTTATCAATCATTTAAAAATATACTTAGTCCAGCTGAATAAAAAAATGAAATCAAAACAAGCTTACATACAGTAGTTATTCTTTTCTACATTGTACATATTAAAGAAATGAAAAATTAATTTAAGTAAAAATGTGTTTTAACTTTATACTTAACCATTTTCTTTTAAAAAGTGACACAAATTTGACAATCGTGCATTGTTTTTTGGCTAACTGGCTGCAATAAAACTACATTCTAGCCATCATTCTGTTCTTTGATAATCATCCTTTACATTCTCTAGCAATCGAGGGACTACTTTCATAACAAATTGAAATTGTATGCACTCACTTTGTCAAATGAACAATAGAGCAAAATATAATTTGATTATCTGATACCAAATAAAATGAATGTGAAAATGTAATTTAAACTGTAATTTAAAATGGATTTGAATACATAACAAAAGAAAATGGAGTGGAATTCCAAAATTTTGTTGCCCCCCCCCCCACCTTTATTTTTCAAGATGCAAACTTTCCCAATAGTTATTGTAGCATATATATGTTTGTAAATAAAGTGCATGTAGATTAGTCCATTGTTTTTCATGGTCAACACTCTGGACATGTGCACAATGAATAGAAAGATATTTCACAATGCAGCTCCAGGTAGAGGCTTACATGTACGCAATTTATGAATCTTTACATTTTTAAATGTTCTATAGGGATTGAAAAGTTATTCAAAATATTATAAATTATGTGCATGTGATAAAAAATATGGCAATAGACATACAGCTTGGTTTTTGTATATTTGATTAAAACAGAACAGCAGGGTCTGTTTATAGACTGCATGCTTGTGAGCAGCTGAATTTGTACAAGATTGACCCGACCTGCATCAAAGTGCCTTGAGAAAAGGATACATGCAAAGCTTTGAGCTGCAGCTAATTAGCATACCTAAGTTAGTGGGCTTACAAGAGTACAGCAATTACAAAATAGAATTAAGACAATTCTCACATTGAACAAGGAAGTAAAACAACCAGAAATAATTTGAATAAATTCAGCAAAAAGAGTAAATTATGGAAAATAGAATACAAGTATTTAACATTAAATCACCATTATGTATGAAACTACACAAAATATCACGGTACTTTTAGTGCCAACATTACAAACATCCAATAATTTTTCTTCCTTAAAAAAACAAAAACAAAAAAAAAAAAATGTATCATATCCATGAACAAGAAAACCCTATGTTGCTGTACATGTACAGTGCTGTCTTTCAACTCTTGAACATAATATAATTCACCTTTGGCTGATATATTCGTGTGATACACACTGGTGATAAAGATAATTTAATTCAGGTTCTGTAAATGTATAAGTAAATCTAAAAATAAATCAAGTTCCTTTTATTAAACTGTATTCTTATATTTTTACTAATAAAAATTCTATTTAGCTGTTTACATGTATGATCTCCAAAACTTAATGATATTCCTGATGCAGTTCTCAACAAAATTTCTTTTGATTGCTTGTCTTGACTGGGCAAATGATTGAGGAAAATGTCTTTCTACATAGTTAGACAATATGTAACTTTTGAAACAATAAAGACGACATGAATCCTCGAACACGCGCAGTCAAAATTTATGCCTTTGTCATCACTCGATCAGAAAGATATTACCACTTTTCCCATGTCATCAAAAATCAAAAACATTTTGGGCAATTTTAATAAATTTTTGGCTCTGTGACCATATCTTACATTTCTTCCTCACATGCTTATACATAATTGAGCTACGTTTGGAAAAAATTGGTTCACAGTTATCGTGGTACATGTCAAAAGAGTTCAATTTTTTTTTGTCCTGTGACCTTTGAGATCCTGAACCCCAAATCTGGTCAGTTCATCCTCCCATGGTTATACAGTATTGAGCTAGGTTTGATAGAAATTGGTTCGCTTACTCTAAACTGATCATGGTAACAAGCCATTTGGGGTGATTTTTTTACCAGGTTTTTGGTCCTGTGAACTTTGACCTTTGACCACCTGGGCCCAAAACCTAATCAGTTCATCTTCCCATGGTTATACAGTAATGAGCTAGGTTTGAGAAAAATTGGTCCGCTTACTCTAAACTTTATCATGGTAACAAGCCATTTGGGGTGATTTTTTACCAGGTTTTTGGCCCTGTGAACTTTGACCTTTGATCACCTAAGCCCAATATCTAATTAGTTGATCCTCACATGCTTATTAATACTTGAGACACAGGGCGCTACAAACCCACTTGCCCACACGCAACAAAATTTAGCTTGCCCAATAAGGCAAGTGAGAGTTGTAGCTACAGTACTATTTTTTCTCTATATTAAATTGGCATGGGGCAAGGGAAAAATTTGTTCAGGCAAGTGATTGAAAATTTTAGTTACGGGTCAGAATCAATTTCATGGTTCCAGAGTAATCGCGGCAACAAACTGATTTGGGTGATTTGAGTTTTTTGGCCCTGTGACCTTTGACCCCTGAGCCAAAAATCTAATCATTAAATTCTCACATGCTAATACATGCTTGATCTAAATTTGGTTAAAAACAGAGAGAGAGAGAGAGAGAGAGAGAGATGGAGGAGAGATGGAATATGAGAATGGATAATGAGGAGAGAAAAGAGGGAGGGAATACAAGCTGGGATAATGAGGAGAGAGGGAATACAAACAGGGATAATGAGGAGAGAGATGGAGACGAGAGGTGGAGGAGAGATGGAGGAGAGATGGAGGAGAGATGGAGAGAGAAGAGAGAGGGAATACGAGCAGGGATAATGTGGAGATGGAGAGAAAGGAGAGATGGAATACAAGAAGGAATGAAAGAGATGAATAGAAAAAGCGAGGGAATACAAGTAGGGATGAGGAGAGAGATGGATAAGAAAGGGAGGAGAGATGAAGAGAAAACAGAAAGGGAATACTAGTAGGAATAATGAGGAGAGAGAGAGAACACGAGTAGGGATAATGTAGATGGGTAGAGGGTAGAAGAAAAGGATAAAGGAGGAACAAAAGAGGGATAAAGGAAGAATAAAAATGGAAAAGAAGAATAAGAAGAAGAAAGATGAGAAAGAGAAAGAAGGGAAAGAGGAGAAAGAGAAAGAGGAGAAAGAGAATGAGGATAGAAGGAAAATGCAATTGATGAAAAAGAAGAGGACAATGAGGAGGGGGGAGAAGAGTCTTAATGCCAACATGAGCGATATCGTAAGTCAACTTCTTTTGGGGCAAGGGTAATTCCGAAGGGAGGGGGGGGGGGGGGGGGGGGGGGTCAGGGGCAGGAGCAGGATACAATGTACCTCAGAATGTCATGACGACAACCATCAGACAATTAGACTTACATGTACATCCAAAGGAGTGGTATATTGGTTGATTAAATATACCACACTTTAAATGTACATCAGATTAAAGATAAGGAATATAGCATTTTAATATTTTAGTATTTTGATACAAGAAAAAATAGCAGTCAATGTATTGATTTGCCTGACAGTGTTAGTTCTGACATTTATCACTTTTAGTGGAAGGAATATTGTGAAATAATGAGAAAATTAAACGAAGGAAGAACTATAAGAAGATGAATACGAATATGAACAATCAGAATGATTTAAAAGTTCCTTATCGACATTGCATGTTCTATGTTTGAAAGTGTCTTTTTTTTTCAGGCACAGAATAGATTGATAGAATATTATAATAAAGCTAATGATCAATTATGACAAGGCAGGGTGCTACAAGAATTCTTTTCACCAGCTGCTCTGTTGGGCAACTAGGATTTTAAATCATTTTCCTGAACAAATATTTCTCTTGCCAAAAATTCATGGCCAATGCCAATTTCATGAAGAGGAAAACTTTTATAAAACTGTTACTTGCCCTATAGGGCATGCGACAATTTCATTTACTTGCCAAACAGCTAAATTTAGTTTCCCCTGGCATGCTGGCAAGTGAGTTTGTAGTCCCCTGCAAGGATGAAAATTTTCTTTGAGAAAATTTTTAGAACACACATCAAACAAATAGAAACTACACTTACTTTTAGTTTTGATCTACTCATGTTAGTTTTCCTTTGGTAAAAAAAAATGGCCACTTGGGGAAGTGTCTTTGAGAAATAATTGCCCACATAGCATTGTCACCTGTCCTGGAAAAGTGGGCATGGGGGTTTGTACTTTGTAGAGTCCTGGTATTGTCAGTGAATGAAAAAATCAAATTAAATGAACAAACTGAAAATTTGAGAAAAATTGGACAATCCATGCTCTACAAATTTTTAGTTTTCCTTTCCATCTGTGATGATCTTCCTTGAGTTGGCAACTGGCATAATAATATGGTATCATGGAGAACGCCCGTTCACTTTTTTTTTTTTAATCTAAAAATGGATTGATTTCGATTGAGGGATCACCATTATTCTCTCCAAAATACACGTACTTGCACAATTTATGTGGGTACACTGTATATATAGTTATTAATAAAACAAATTGTTTGCCTTTCTTGTAAAAGAGGAAAAAAAGAGTTCCCTTTGATGCAATCATGGATTTTGTCAAAGTTACCAACTCAAAGATGCCCATTTGTGATATAAATGAAAATTTGTAAAATTCATAACTTTTGAATGGATTATTCTATTTTACTTCAAGTTTCAATATGTTCATCTCATTTTTCTTCATTCTCTGATAGCACATCAATATCCGGGGGAAGTTTCCTTGATACATGTAAGTTTCAAGGCAAGAATATCAGGGGCATAATCATGGATCATTACATTTCACCCCAACTTCAGACTTGAAAGTTTCTCTGACAAAAATTACTGTACAAAATTATTTTACCAAAGCTTAGTCCTACCAATTTATGTGTCATTAGAAGGGTCTTAGTTCTAAGAGTGTAATAATGTTGTTTTTTTGGACAGGGTGTTTTGTGTTTTCTTGGCAAAGATTTTTCTGAAGTAACTTCTTTCCATCTTTTTTTCCCATGAATTTTAAATGATAACTCCTTTCATATGTCTTCATCACATTGTTTTCTTCTATTGCTAAAAATGCTATTTTAAAGTCCTCAAGACAATTTTCTTTCAGAATTGTGTAAGTATACTATTTTGGGTATTAACGTCCCCACGCCAAATTGTCCCCGTGTACTACCAAAACGTCCTCAGGTGTAACCAAAACAATCCCCAGGTTAGTTCTCAGACTAAACATGTCCTTTTATCTACATCATGTTTCTTCACAATCTAATTCAACTCCAGCTAGTCTACTTTATATCATTTTTTTCAAGTGTATGTCTGAAATAAATCCAAGTTGGAATGTTAATTGATTTAACTGACCGCATTTAAGGGGGAAAAACGGATCTAACCTAAGTGATGTCTGGACGACCTAGGCAGGTTAGGGTGGGGGATGCTTCCAGGACTGCTATAATTTTAATTAGTATATATTTATTGTGCATAATGTGCTGAAGAAGTCTTGCCTTTTAAGGCATCGCATGCAGTCGTTTTTTAAACAGCTTTTTTTCAGCGCCAGTGCAAATTACGGCTGGCCCAGAGTTAATTACTATTATCACCCTTATTGTTATCATTATTAAAATTATCATCATTGTCATCATCGTCATCATCATTATCATCATCATTAACATTATTATCACTATTTATTGATTTATTCTTTCATCCATTCATACTTTTATTTTTGTTTGTGAAGCTGCCGCATGAAAAGTGGAAAACAATGTTTTTTTTTTCTAATCGAAGGTTACATGTATGTGAACTGATTCGTAGTCCGCATTTTTTTCTCAAGTTGTGATTTTAATGAATAAGCATATTTCTGTTCATAACAGTCGATTATATAGTAAAAAAAGATTCATGTGTAATTCATGTATATTCATAAAGAAAAATACAATAAAATTTGTTGATGTAAACATAGAATTTGATGATTAAGAGTCTAAAATTGTGGGAAATAACATGATAAGGCAAGAAAACATCACATGATTATGATATACATGTATATGAAATATGATATTCAAAATAAAAATAAGTTTAGGTCAATAATGACAATTAAGTTTCCCTCATAGTCTTAACTTCCTTGTAAAACAAAACAAAAATGATAGTAAAAAACATCACGAACAACAAAGATTACTGGACTGCTTGATATAATCTGGATTTGGTATTGTATTAAAACGGCCATCTGCATCAAGAATTCCGTAACGTAAAATATAGTCCCATATATAAAAGTAAAAAAAAAACCAAAACATCATGAACAACAAGATTACTTGACTGCTTAAAATAAGCTGAAAAAAAGTATTAAAAAAAAACCTCAAACAGCTGCATATTTAATAGAGCGGGGACGTTTTGACCAACAGATTTGGGACAAAGCGAGGACGTTTTGGTAGTAGCACGCCGGGGACGTTTTGACGTAGGGACGTTTTGAACTGATACCTTTAGATCTAACAAATTAAAACTTCTCAATTGAATAAAGAGTGCCAGAAACTGGAAAATCCTACAAATGCATGGCCATGGATCTTGTAGACAGGCAAATTAGAGAGCAAAACGCGCTTCAGATATATATGTTGTGAGCTGCAGTAAAAGCATCACCGTAATGCAGGTTTTCAACAGCAAATTTGGGCATGTTCATAGTTTGTTTGAATAAAATCTATAAAAAAATGGCTAATTATAGCAAAGTAAAAAAAACTGATGAGCCGCATCATACTCCCCAGCACAACAAGCTCCATGTACCACCGGTCACTCGACCCATTCTGTGCAGGTTGACCCCCGTGCAATTCATTTAGCACATAGTAGGAGTAACGGCTGATTGAAATTTTTAAAGCAAAATACGTCCGAAAAACTTAACAGTTGTACAGTTATTTGCATGTAAAGCAATTTGTAAATACATTGGTTCATTTCACATCAATTTCTGCATCCTGACCATTACAAATCTACTGTATAAGCTTGTATGTCAACACAAATACATATTAATTGATACTTCGTCACAGAATTTTAATGTGACGTATTGATTTATTATTTCATTAGTTACTTCATTATTTTGTCTTGTCAATTGTTTATGAATGGTCCGCTCATATAAAGGCCTGCGTAATATAAAGGCACACATCCAATACTGTATGTGCGCTGATGCGCTGGATGCTCAGTAGCTAGCCGTTTTTCCGGGATCGTAGTCCTTGCCGATGATGTAGCACTGATTGCAAACTCTTCAACTGAACTCCAACAGATGCTAGAGACTGCATTTGAATACGCCAGCAACTGGCACTACAACATCAACCCCACTAAAAGTGCAGTCATTGTCATCAGTAAGGCAAAACGCCATG
>BQKZ01000010.1:32303-55994 GCA_036244855.1 Temnopleurus reevesii
GGGGGGGGGGGGGCTTCCTAATTCCACCAGTTTCTTTTTTTTTGGGGGGGGGGGGGTCACTTGTCAATGCTAGTCATTTGGGTCACTCTAAAGTTGGATGGTACAAGCTTTCCTGACAGATTTGGTATACTTTGAGATTAAAATTTACTTGACGGTTACACTTATACCCTCATCAACTACACCTTTTCGGCAAAATCCCCTACCCAAAATTTCAGGCAACTGTTTGAATAGAATTTCAAACACAAAATTGTTTAGTTGTAGATGCAAGATGACATAGTTTCAGGGATGAAATTTGGTAGAGAGAAGGAAGGGAATCAATTCTCAGTGAAAGATTCCAAACTTTTAAAAAATGTCGCTCTCTATAACATTTATATTAGAAAGTGATTGAAAGTGTTTAGATTAGTAGTATTCTTTTAACCATCTCGTCTTTCTTCCAACTGGTAGCCTCTTGCCATTCGATGAGATCTTCAAACACAAGACTGTCAACCTCGATACCATCATGAACAATGAGGAGAGAACAAGAGTACCATGGACCAAACGTCTCCCGCTCTTTTTCAGCGCTCCAGCCATCAACTTCAGATATTACGTGGTAAGTTCAAATGGTCTTTTTCAGATATTGATAACTATATTTATTGTACATTTATTTTGTGTAATGTTATCTAATTGTGAGGGAATATGTACTTGATTTATTTTTGTACTTAAACTGTCAATTGTATCTGTAATTCGGCCATTTGACCGCAAATGATTCAAATTCTTAAACTGTTTTAGATAATAAATAAACAAATAATACAGACGGGTAAATTATTTTGAGTGATTGCTGAATGCCTAATTTTGACATTATTTCATTTTTGTACATGAATCAATCAGTTTGGTTATGACTTCATAAACGGGTTACTGTCGGTTATTATTATTATTATCATTATTATTATTATTATTATATAAAGTATGTATTGTATATGTATTGTATTTTCTTTGTTATTGTTGTATCTGTCGGCGCAACCAACACAAGCTCTGCTTCTGGATATGCGCCATTTTCCTTCAATTTGTTTACGTACCTTAATGATTCATGTTCTAATTATCCTATAATTTGATTACAATCGTTAATTGCTACACTGTACATCACTGATTTATTTGAAGGAAAAAAAATAAATGTTATTTTGAATTTGAAAAAAGTCACATTACCGGGCTTTCGCATTTACAACGCGGACGTTATCGAGGCCGTTAACTAAAAAGAATTAGCCAGCCATGACCGTTCTTGTATTGTTCTAACGGCCTCGATAACGTCCGCGTTGTGAATGCGAATGTCGTTTTTTGTGAAAGCACAATATTTTGATACCTCAAAAGGTGACATGATCTCGAACGTTTCACTAATGATGATGATGATGATGATGATGTTGGCCTCCCCCTGAGCTGGGAGCGCATGGTTATATATACTAGGCCTATATATTAACTGTTGTCACGAATCGTATTCCTCGTTTTATTCTCAAATTTCATTCAATAACAATACTAATTGATAATTGCAAGCTTTCTCCTTTTAAAACCATATATGACAGTACCGTTTTCGCACATCATATTTCTCACTATGTTTAGTAACGTATCACTTTAGACTTCAAGACCACAGCTCAGTAATATTTATAAAGCCAGACTGACACTTGCACGATTATATGGTACGCATTGGCACGACTCGACTTGAGTCGTGCCAGTGTGCAAACTAGGCGTAAACTGGTGTAAAGTGTGCGTAAACTCGTCGTGACTGCGTGGCTTGTCGGGACGAGAAGTTTGAAATGTTCAAAATTTCGGTGACGACAACATTTCAGGACTGGGTCGTGAACTGTGCGCAAACTGTTCGTGAACTCATCGGAACGATGCGGGAGGATGCTTCGCAGTGGGTGACAGTGTGTGCCATGCCACGACTGTCACGAACTGCCAAAAATAGACCCTGTCATCCATGTCTAATGTCGATGTTATCCCGGAGACACATCAGGATCTAAACACCGTCTGAAGTGCGCCAACTCGTCGTGCCAATGCGGGAAGTGCGTAAACTATGCGCAAGCTATGCTGAACTCAACGTGCCAGTTCGGGTTAACTTTTACACAGATGGGCACGCATTCCTGAACAATTTGTGAACTTTGCGTGAACTTCCCAGTTCGTGCCATAAAATGGCATTATTTTTTTGTTGCACGAACTGAGAGGCTTCCCCATTGTTCATGACTAGTTCACGCATAGTTCACGAGGAGTTCACGAGGAGTTCACGAATGCCTGCCCATCGATGTCCATATTGACTCAAACTAGTACGACGAGTTTACGAATACCTTGCGATTACCTTGCGCATAGTTTACACACTCATTGTTCCGATGAGATCACGAACAGTTTGCGCATAGTTCACGACACGGATTCGAAATTTTGTCTTGACCAAAATTGTGAACATTTCAAAATTATCGTCTCAACTCATGACGAGTTGACGCACATTTCGCGCCAGTTACGACTAGTCTGGAACGACTCGAGTCGTGCCAATGCGTGCCACAAAATCGTGACTTCAAGACCGAGACTATTAATAGTTGTCAGGTTTCTTCTTTTCTTTTTCCAGTTGTCTCACATCATACTCTTCGGTCTGTTCAGTTACGTCAGGTTGACAGACTTCAAGACCGAGACTTATTAATAGTTGTCAGGTTTCTTCTCTTCTCTCTCCAGTTGTCGCACATCACACTACTTTTTGTTTTCAGTTACGTTTTTTATAGACTTGTTGTAAGGTTTCTTTTTTTCTCTTTGCAGTTGTCTCACAGCATACTCTTCGGTCTGTTCAGTTACGTCAGGTTGACAGACTTCAAGATCGAGACTTAATAATAGTTGTCATGTTTCTTCTTTTCTCTTTCCAGTTGTCACACATCATACTCCTCGCTCTGTTCAGTTACGTCTTATTGATAGACTTCAAGACCGAGGTGACCATTCCGGAGTACGTTCTCATCGGCTGGGTCGGGNCCGCTCTTTTTCAGCGCTCCAGCCATCAACTTCAGATATTACGTGGTAGGTCGCTAAAGGTTTCACAAATTGATAATATTGAAAATTATATTTTTGTGTAATGTTAAATAATTGTGAGGGATTTATTTGTATTTAAACTGTCAATTGTATCTGTAAGTAGGCCATTTGACCGCAAATGATTCAATTTTCTAAACTGATTTAGATAATAAATAAACAAATAAAATTGATGTATAAATTCTTTCGAGTGATTGCTGAATGCCTGATTTTTACATTATTTCATATTTTTGGACATCAAATATTATAAATTTGTTTATAAATATATAAATGGGTTACTATGGGCTGTGTAGCCACATTTACGTTACAGAATGTTCTGAATGAATTCTGAGGTTTTGTGCAAGAACAATACTTTGCTACCTCAAAAGATGACGTGATCTCGAACGTTTCACTTCTATTACAATTAATGATGATGATGATGATGATGATGATGGCCTCCCCCTTTGCTCGGAGCTTATGGCTATATATACCATTAACTGTTGTCACGAATCGTATTCCTCGTTTTATTCTCAAATTTCATTCAATGACGATACTAATTGATAATTGTAAGCTTCCTCCTTTTTAAAACCAGTTCTTACAGTACCGTTGTTGCACATCATATTTCTCGCTATGTTTAGTAAGGCATCGCTTATAGACTTTTAGTGCGAGGCATAATAGTTGTAAAGGCAGGCTGACACTTGCACGATTCTGTGGCACGCATTGTGTGCAAACTAGTCAAAAAGAGCCTCTGTCATCCATGAGCAGTGTCGATGTTATCCTGGAGACACATCAGAATGATGACAGTGTCCAAATTGCTCAAACTCGTTGTGCCATTGCGGGAAGTGCGTGAACCATGCGCAAACTATATGCCCAACCTATGCATGAACGCGACGTGCCCGTTCGTGTCAACTTTGAAACAGATGTGCACGCATTTGTGAACTATTCTTGAGCTTTGCGTGAACTAGTCGTGAACAGAGCGTGAGCTTCCCAGTTCGTGCCAAAAAATGGCACGACTTTTGACCACGATTATATCGTGGCAAGCCATGCCATTTTGGGGGCACAAACTGGGAGGCTTCCGCATTGTTCATGACTAGTTCACGCATAGTTCACGACGAGTTCACGAATAGTTCACGAATGCCTGCCAATCGATGTCCTCATTGACTCGAACTGGCACGATGAGTGTACAAATAGCTTGCGCATACTTTGCACATAGTTTAAGCACTCCTGGAATTGGCACGACGAGTTTGCGCAATACTGTCGGTGTCGTGATCCTGCTGTACGTGTCTCCGGGATAACATCGACACTCGGGGCTTTTTCCGGAAGTTCGTGACAGTCGTGACATGGCGCACACTGCCACCCACTGGCAAGCATCCTCCCTCATCGCTTCGATTAGTTCACGACCCGGTCTCGAAACTTTGTCGTGACCAACATTTTGAACATTTCAATTTCTTATCCCGACATGACACGCAGTAACGACGAGTTTACACACATTTCACACCAGTTTACGACCAATTTGCGCACTCAAGTCATGCCAATGCATGCGACAACATCGTGTAAGTGTCAGTCTGGCATAATTTCTTTTCTCTTTCCAGTTGTCTCACATCATACTCCTCGCTCTGTTCAGTTACGTCTTATTGATAGACTTCAAGACGGAGGTGACCATTCCGGAATACGTTCTCATCGGTTGGGTCGGGACTCTCGCAATCGAGACCATCAGGCAGGTTAGAGGTTCAAACCACATTGTTAAGGATACGTTTATGCGGGTCAAAATTTACACAATTTTTTTTGGAAAATGTTCATGATCAAGATGGCGGAATTGTCAATAGGCATTTCGGAATTATTTAAATTAGATGATGTGCAAGTATACTGTCATTTCTAAAAAGCACACTGTGTGGCGTTTCGCCTCGCTATGAAAGATTATGGTATCAGTTCTAGTGGTAAAAGGTTCAAAATCATTCCAATAAACCACTCTTGAACGTACTCAAGTATTTCTTAAAGTTGTTGTCATCTTTAAGAACGATTTGGGAAATATTACACGGATATTTTTTTTCGCAATTAGTATTGTTAATTCATCTCTTCCTGGCCCCAAAGATCTAATTAAGGTCCTCTTGCTGGTTATATTAACATTGAACAATATCAAGTTTCACTGATTTTAATATTTCAATCACTGAAAACGATAGGAAAAATAATGAATTTTGAAGCGCAGTTTGGAATTACGACCGGTTTGCAAAAAAAATATATCTAAAAAGTTTTTAGTCCGATTGAATATTGTACAGGATCGTGCCTTTACATTATGAAGATGATTTTATTTCAGCAAGTTTTGTGTTATATGTGAAAATGAAGTATAATTTGCATTCCGTATATATGTCTTTCAGATGATTTCCATCGGCGGTTTCTTCGACTGCCGCAAGTTCGTCCGCTCCTGGTTGCTCAATTACTACTATCTCGTCGATGCCGTCAGCGTAATCATGTTCACCGCCGGTACGGTGATCAGACACTACCCCGGCCTGCTCGACGCCGCTCGCATCGTCCACTCGTTGACGCTCGTCATCTTTTATATACGGCTGCTCCATATCTTCTCGGTCAACAAGCACCTGGGACCGAAGCTGATCATGATCATCAAAATGGTGGGTCTCGGAAACATTTTCACGTTTTTAGGGTTAGGGGTCGGCTTGGGAAAGCATGTTTATTAAAGTGGAAAAGCCTTGCATCAGCGACCATCAAATAAGTTTTCAGTGGATGTGTCACGATGAGAATGTCCCCCTTTAATGGCAGAAACTGCATTAACTCAGGCAGTATTTCCATTAGGTTTTCTCGACTTCTGATGCCATACTGGACTCTGGACACACGGTGTCTCAAACAATCACAGACTTATTATGTTTAAATCGAGATACGTGATAGAGATATTAGACGTTCAAAAGATTATTATCAGGCACTACCCCGGCCTGCTCGATGCCGCACGCATCTTCTATATACGTCTGCTGCATATCTTTTCGGTCAACCAGCATCTGGGTCCGAAGCTGATCATGATCATCAAAATGGTGGGTATTTGGAATGTAAAAACATGTTCATAGAAAAATATAGTGAGAGTTGTTGGGCGTTCATAAGATAACACTACCCCGGCCTGCTGGACGCCGCACGCATCGCCCACTCCCTGACGCTCGTCATCTTCTATATACGTCTGTTCCATATCTCCTCTCAGTCTGTGAACAAGCACCTGGGACCGAAGCTGATCATGATCATCAAAATGGTAGGTGTCGGGAACATTGTCATACTGTATCGTATAGGGTAATGTTAGGCTGGTGAAAGCATGCTCATAAAAAAAAAACCAATGTTAACATATTAGATGTTTATGAGATTATTATCAAACACACTACTCCGGCCTGCTCGATGCCGCGCGCAACGTCCACTTGTTGACGTTTGCCATCATCTATATACGTCTGCTCCATATCTCCTCTCAGTCTGTGAACAAGCACCTGGGACCGGGAGGGCATTTCATGAAACTTTGTCAGCGACAAAATTAGTCAGCAGAGACAAATCCAGTGAAATCCTGGATTCTGATTGGCTTAAAACCACTGCCGCTCACTGTTGTTATAGCAACTGTCGGAAAATCCGCTCTTGTCGCACTGACTAATTTTCATGAAATGGGCCCGGGAGCTCATCATGATCATCAAAATGGTGGGTCATCAAGAAACAGTTCACACCGTTACCGTGGATGAAAATGGCGTCAATAATGAGCCGGAAAATTATACCGCATTTGGTTTTATCGGAACAACAATGAAATAAACCCTTAGAAATCATAAGAATTGTCTTTGTTCTTATTGAAATTTTGTTAAAATCATCTGAATGATCTGATTGTCTTCATCTGTATACTACTTGAGTTTCTCCAGGCCTATGGTATAGCATGTCAAGCACTTCTCTTCCCCATGTTACTGATACCAGACAAATGATGAAAGGCATCTTCTACCGATCCTACTTTCAGAGTTTTGGAGAACACTCCCTAAACGAATTTCTTTTTTTTTAATGTCCATCTTCTCTTTTCGGCAGATGAATGACCTGATTGTCTTCATCTGTATACTACTGGTATTCCTGCTGGCCTATGGTATAGCTTGCCAAGCGGTTCTCTTCCCTCACGTCACTGATACCAGACAGATGATGAAAGGAATCTTCTACCGATCCTACTTCCAGATTTATGGTGAACTCTTCCTCGAGGAACTTGAAGGTCAGTTTCATTTTGTACTTCCCAGATACCAGTAGGAATCAGGGTCCAATTGCATGAAATGGTCCTAGATATCTTCTTCTTCCTAGGACGATTTAACTTTTTGTACAGTCCTCCTAACATAGACGTATCCACGTTTGTGTCCGTGTTAAGAGGGTGGCACCAGAAATTGAGGCGTCTTAGCAAGAAGATGATAGCTAAGATAATTGGCCCCTGGTAGACAAGGGGCGCGTCCCCTCTCCCGAAAATATGGGAGATGGGGCGACGAAAATTGTTTTAAATTTTTGGCTTAGCTTATAGATTACAATTGACGTTTATTTTCCAAGGCCCTTCGACTTAATTGTTAATAAAAAAAAATCCAATAAAATTTTGGTTGCATGCGCATTTAATCAATAGATTGACCAGTAAACAATGAGAGGTATCCTTTCAAAATCAATTAGCGATTAAACTCAAACCTTACGGGGCCCAGTTGATCATTTACTTTGTCATGACTGTAAACATTACCTAACAGATTCCACGCCTCAAGCTTACTATTTACGTGGATTTGGCATACTGTAATACAATTTTATATCAATATCATTGAGTATACAATCTATGTTAAACAATTACTGCAAAAGTGGACCATTAATTACATTTTACTACAACGATTTGACTGTTAAAACTTTTAAAAAATGAATACAACATCGGCATATGCAAGATACAGAGAAAGAACAAAATTCTGTAACTTTCCTGTCATTTCACCCCTCCCAATCGTCAATCTAGTACATGAAGTCATAGAGGAGGTACCAAAATAAATCATCTTGATCTTAAAAATGATCCTAAGATTTGTCACAAATATAATATAGCAACTTCTTTTTTTTTTATTCAGGCAAAAACGGTTGTTCAGACGTGGACCCGGACTTGGACCCCTGTCCATCCAACGAGTGGTTCGGAACGGCTGTCCTAGCCATCTACCTCTTCGTCAGCAATGTTCTTCTACTCAATCTCCTCATCGCAATGTTAAAGTAAGACTTGAATGCAACATTTTTTTTTCTTGAGATAGCAATAAGAAACATATTCGTCAGCAACGTTCTTCTACTCAATCTCCTAATCGCCATGTTCAAGTAAGACTTTAACGCAACTTTTTTTTTCTTGGGATATGAATAACAAAACATATATATGCTTTGTATTGCAAGTTAGCAGGTAATCATTCTGAGTAGTTTCTGAAGGCTGTGACTTAGCATTGCTATTTTCTATTTACCGTTTTCAAAACTGTGGGATCTACTGAAAGAAGTATACTTCGTGGCAGAACTTTGTAAAAAAGAAAATAGATTGGATAATTTTTTAGGGTTAATATAGTGGAAAATAGATAAATTATCACCTACAGTCCATATTCAATCTCTCCGAAGACATGTATTTACACTGTCTTGTGTAAAATGTGTCACCAATCGATAGTCATGTTGAAAAGACATGATTTTCTTTCTGTTTAAAATTTGAAATACAAAATATTTCTGCAATATTCTTTGTTTGCAATTGAAAACTATGACTAATTGAGTATAATATTACTACAATGTCTTTACTATTCACGTTTGTTTCTAATCCTTTCCAGTTACACGTTTGCCTTAGTTCAAGAGAACACAGACATCGTCTGGAAGTTCCAACGCTACTCCTTGATCAAGGAATACTATAACCGTCCAATCTTAGCTCCACCGTTCATCATCATCAGTCATGTCTTCATCTTGTACAGCTTCCTTTTGAGGTGTTGGTGTGGGTGCTGCGATAGATTCGCAGTCTCAAGGAGTCTTAGTAAGTCATTATGGTTATGGTGGTAGAAGAAGGTGGTGGTGGGGTGGTCATGATGATGATGATGATGATGATGGTGGTCATTGAAGTGGCGGTTGTGGTGATGGTGATGATGATCATGATAGTAGTGGTCAATGTAGTGGTAGTTAGGGTGATGATGATGATGATGGTGGTGATGATGATGCAGTCTCACTCATCTTCATCAGACATGTCTTCATCTTGTCCAGCTTCCTTTAGAAATGTTGGTGTGGGTGCTGCGATAGATTCGCAGTTTCGAGGAGTCTCAGTAAGTTGTTATTGTTGATGATGATGATGATGATGGTGGTGGTGGTGGTGGTATTTGTATTGGTGTTTGTGATGGCGATGTTGCTGATGCTGATTGTGATGGTGGCGACGACAATGATGATGATGGTGGTGATGATGATGATGATGATGATGATTAGGATTAAGATGATGCGGCTGATGATGATGGTGGTGGTACGTATTGGTGATGGTAATTTGGGTGATGAAAAGATGAGTATTATGATGTGCTGTTGATGATGATGATGATGATGATGATGATGATGATGATGATGATAATGATGATGATAATGATAATGATGATGATGATGATGATGGTGGTGGTATTTGTATTGGTGTTTGTGATGGCGATGTTGTTAATGCTGATTGTGATGGTGACGACGACGATTATGATGGTGATGATGTTGATGATGATTAAGATGATGCTGATGATGATGGTGGTGGTATTGACGATGGTAATGGGGATGATGATGAGGAGGATGATAGTGATGATGCTGATGATGTTGGTGATAAATAATAATAGTAATAATAACAATAATGATAATAATAATAATAACAATAATAATAATAATAATAACAAGATGATGATGACGATGTCAATCATGGTGATATTGATAATGATGGGAATGATGACATTGTTGATAGAGATAATGGTAAAGATTATGATGGTCATGGTGATGCTCATGGTCAGGCGCGCACCGTGGGGGGGGGGGGGGGGGGGGGGGCCACAATTTGATGACTAAAAGGGCCAAAGCGTCGAAAGGGGGCGCGAAACTGCTGATAGGGGGGACGCCAAATTTTAGGCGATTACCTTTTTTTTTTTTTTTTTTTNTCTAATCCTTTCCAGTTACACGTTTGCCTTAGTTCAAGAAAATACAGACATCGTCTGGAAGTTCCAACGCTACTCCTTGATCAAAGAATACTACAACCGCCCAATCTTAGCTCCACCTTTCATCATCATCAGCCATGTCTTCATCTTGTACAGCTTCCTTTTGAGATGTTGGTGTGGGTGCTGCGATAGATTCGCAGTCTCAAGGAGTCTTAGTAAGTCACTATGGTTATGGTGGTAGTTTTAATGAGAATGATCATGGTATTATGATGGTGATTACGATAGTGTTGGTGGTTGCAAGGATGATGCAGACAAAGGTGATGGAGAAGAGGTGGTGGTGGTGGGGTGGTCATGATGATGATGATGATGATGGTGGTCATTGAAGTGGTGGTCGTTGTTATGATGAGGATAATGATGGTGATGATGATGATGATGATGATGATAAAAAATAATGGTCTTTTAAGTGGTGGTTGTGGCGATAATGAGGATGATGATGGTGATGATGATAGTGGTCATTGAAGTGGCGGTTGTGGTGATGGTGGTGATGATGATGATGATGATAGTAGTTGTCAATGTAGTGGTTGTTAGGGTGATGATGATGATAATGATGATGGTGATGGGGCCGTCTCACCCTTCCTCATCAGCCATGTTTTCATCTTGTATAGCTTCATCATAAGGTGCTGGTGTGGATTCTGTGAAAGATTTGCAGTCTCAAGAAGTCTGAGTAAGTCACTGATGGTGGTGGTGGTTCTGGTGAGAATGGTCATGGGTTTGCTGTTGATTATGGTTTTGTTGTTGATGATAATAATGATGATAATGATGATGATGGTCATTGAAGTGGTGGTTATGGTGGTGGTGGTGGTAGTGATGGTGGTGGTGATGGTGGTGATGGTGGTGGTGATGATGATGATGATGATCATGGTGATGATGATGATGTTACACTTTTACCCTTCATCATCAGCCATGTATTCATCTTGAACAGCTTCATCTTGAGGTATTGGTGTGGGTGTTGTGATAGATTCGCAGTTTCGAGGAGTCTCAGTAAGTTGATGATGATGATGATGATGGTGGTGGTGGTAGTTGTATTGGTGTTTGTGATGGCAATGTTGTTGAATCTGATTGTGATGGTGACGACGACGATTATGATTATGATGATGATGATGATGATGATGATGATGATGATGATGATTAAGATGATGCTAATGATGATGGTGGTGGTATTGGTGATGATAAGTGGGTGATAAAAAGATGAGGATAAAGATGTGCTGGTGAGGATGATGATTATGATGATGTTGCAGATGTGGATGATGGTGATTATGGTGGTGGTGATTATGTTAGTGATGATGATGATGATGATAATGTTGATGATGATGATGATGATGATGACGAAGACGAAGATGGTGGTGATGCTGATGATGATATTAATGAAAATGATGACAATAATGATGATGATGATGATAATTATAATAATGATGACATTAATGAAAATAACAGAGATGATACTGGTAAAGATTATGATGATCATGGTGATGCTGATGACAATCGCGATGATGATGGTGATTATTTACATGCTAAAAATTTGTTCTTTTCAACATCAAATTCTTCATGTTAACGTTTCTAGGAAGAATGCTTCCAGGTGACTTAATAGCTGAGATCACAACATGGGAGAAGATACAAGGAGAAGACTACGTCACAAAGACTACCAAGAAGAGAAATCTTGATATGACTGATAGGATGGCTTCTACAGAATTAAAGTAAGCAATTACCAGCCTAGTTGATTCGTCAGTTTTTACAAAATATATATACCTACTTTATAGTAAAATATACGTTGTATAGAAGTCTACCCAACAGACATTTCGCTCATAATGTTTGAAATTTGAGTGTATAGGTGATCAAGTATTTCAACAACATTCTATTGTTTGTTATTATGTCAGATCCTATACTTACGATAAACGGTTTAAAAAGCACTGATGATAGAACTGTGAAGATATTTATTAAAATAATAAAACATAAGTAGGCAAAAGACGATTGAAAAAAAAGGAGGTTATAATAATGATTGGTGACATACATTTGAACACATTTTGATGTGTTGAGATTTTTCTTTATTTTACACCTATCAAATTTTAAGAAACGGATAATTATATTTTTTTTCTATAAATCACCTAGATGTATTACTACATGATATGATCAAAATGTTTCTCTTTACCAGGCTGGAGAGTCTTTCTAGGAAATCAACGGCATTCTTCAACAATCCTGAGATAGGCAGTCAAATGAAAGACAGGATGGACAATCTAGAGCATCAGGTATACTATGGCCCGTATTCTGATATCAGGTTTAACTTAAAACTTGAGTCTAAATCTGTGGTTTAAGTATGGATAGCCCAAAGTGCCAAAACTTTATTCAAACTGTATAATTCTTAAATGTTAACTGCTCTCTTTTCCCATGCTCTAATAATGTGGAAAATTGTCTAAGTGTGTATTCCAAGACAGTTTTTAATACTATGAGTGCCATGTGTGCTGGTAAATTAAACACCAACTGTTATAGATTCAAGCCTCTTTTGGCTTCCCATACTTAAACCACCGATTTAAACTCAAGTTTAAGTTAAACCTGACATCAGAATACGGGCCTATGAGTTTGTTCAGGTCCTTAATCTGATAGTAGTTTTGGAAAAGGTGATATTGAAATTTACGAGGTTGAGATTTATTGATAAAAATTACTTTTCATTGGCAACTGATTTGTAATCGATTGCAACTTTGTAGTAATATCCCGTTTGAAACAATGGTTTTGAATGGCGCTTTCTGATAAACTGCAACTTACTATTGATTGCAACTCTGTTTCAACATCCCGTTACTCACACAACAGAAAATGGACAACATAGAGATCAATTTCTTGACATTTTGCCGACAATAATTTCAACTGGGAAAATAAATATTGCATTGTTACCATGGTTACGCTCAGAAATGCTAGTACAGTGAAACCTCACTATAATGAGGTGCTTGGGACCATCAAAATACCTTGTTATAACAGTAATTTCCTTATAGCAGAGTTAAAAACAATAAATTAGTAAGAGCTGGGACCAGATTTTATACCTCTTTGTATCAGATATTTCGTTAAATCAGATCTCTTTATACCGAGTTAAATGCGTAATATAAATGTTGTACTTTTATTTCTACATGCTCCTGCTGAAGTTGCATTAACATCATTTTTTTTAATCCAATAGTTCCTGTGTATTAACTTGAAAATTTGCTTTTGCAGATGAGAGAGATGAAAGAACTCCTTCAGAAAACATTGGACGCTGTAACAAAGAGAGAACATAGTTCCCCGCATCACAGTCCATCCAAGTCTTTGAAGGCTCTAGATTCAACAGAACGTATTGAGGCAGAATCAGGCAAAACGAAAGAAGAGATTACGAGGGAAAGAGAGGAGATTGTTCTCGGAGATGAAGAAGAGGAGGGGATGGAAGAGGATCTAGAAAGAGCCGAAGGAGCAGATGGTGAAGAGTCGGTCCTGGAGATTAATCTTGAATCCATCCGTGAGCAGGAATGAAGAACCTCAACAGGAAAAGTGTCAACTGTAGACCGGCCATCCTTTTATGAAGGATCAATTTGTTCCCGACACTGCCTTTAAAAACAGAGGACTAAAAACAGAGTTGGTAACTGAATAGACAGGTGAACTCTGAAAAAGTCAGATCTGCTATTTTTTTTAGGAAATCTAAAGAGAGGAAAGAGTTCATAGAATTAAGAAAGAATAATGCCTCTGGCACCACTTCCAACAGTACAGACATAAAAGAAGGAAGAAACAGTTGGAAATGAGGAGGATGAAGAGGAAAATACAGAAGGAGAAGATAGTGAGGAATCAATCCTGGAGACAAATCTTAATTCTCTCAAAGAGGAATAGTGTCAACTGTAGACCAGCAATCTTTTATATAGGTTCGATCTGTCACAGACACTTCCTAGAAAATGGAGGCCGTGACTTAATAGACAGGATGGCCTCTAAGAAGGTCGGACTTGTCTTTTTGAGGAATCCAAAGAGAGGAAACTGTTCAAAGAATTCAGAAGGTATAATGCCTCCGGCACCATCTTCCGGTTGCAGAGGCGTAAAAAGAGGAAGAAACAGATGAAGATGAGGAAGTGGAAAATACAGGAGATATATCTTGTATCCTGGGTAATGATCTTGAGTCATTCTGTCAGATGGAGTGAAGACATAAATGATACTTGTCTAAAAATGCCGCACAATGGAAACAGAAAAGATGTCCAATGAGAAAAGGTGACTATTCCATAGATATACATCTTGCCACAGATATTTCCAAGAAAACAGCAGAGGCAACTACAGAAAGGTGGTTGATATGAAGACACATTCGACTGTATCTGCAGCTTATGATATAAAATAATAAATTAGGTATTATAATACATTCTTGTAATATGGAAGGTAGATGACAAATGGAGGGAAAACAGAGAGAAAACTCAAATCAAGCTTTTTTTTTTTTTTTTATTATTGAGAGCAGCTGAATCACATAACAGGAAGACAAACATCTCTTATGCCAAAACCAAAGCTTTTATCTCCCTAATTTTAAAGAGTAAAAGAGCAAAGCTATATTGGTGCTTTTAGTACAGTAACTTAGTCTGAGTCGCATCACTTGTATGGGACAACAACAATCTTATTTTATATCATTTGTTCCAAAAAATCCCATTGACATCAACAATTATTAGACTAAGGGGTGTTGTTTAAAAGTTGCAATTGATCACAGGTTGCAGTTGATCAGAACATACCAATCAAATTCATTGTTTTATACGCGTCTTGTTAAATGCACATCCCGTGCGCAATAAAGGTGTGTGTTACAATTTGCAAAGTTGGATTTGATTTGCAATTGATTCTAAACAACACCGCCTTAGGCGGAGTTGACTAAGTATTGTTTATTTCCATATCTATACTGGACAAGATAGGTATGCTTTGTTATCATGCTTGGTGTTTTTTCATATAACCACAAATATCTTGTACCTTGACTGAATTCCATACCAAGAGCTTTCTATTCATATAAGCATATTTGAGTACATTGATACTGACATCACTAGCCGTAATGAAAAACTACATTCATATTTCATTCTCTTAGAAGATTATTCATAAATATTATATACTGTGGAAGCCAATATCTTAGCATATATAACTTTAAGGCAAATTCACTGAATTTTTCACACATTAGCTAGCTGTTGTTTTCACATTTGGTAGGATTATTGTACACAAATCAATTGGCATTCAAATGAAACAAAATTCCTGAAAATAAGGCCCCAGTCACATAGAAGCCCGGAAGCGACACAATTCAACAAGACTCTTTGTTCAGTTCACATTTAGCTGCCTGCAAACAGAAAGTCGTGTTGAATTGTGTCGCTTCCAGGGCTCTATGTGACCAGGGATTAACACCCCAGCCAAAATTGTAGCTTTTAGAGTAATCCATTTTAATAGGAATAAGAAGACTCATTGACAAGGAAACAAACATTTAGTCATACATACAATTTTAATTGCTATATTATTCATTATTAAATGAATAACAAAGTATGACATAATACAATAATTGCATTGAAGAAAGGAAGACTTGTGATTATTCTCTCAAAACAGAATGATATGGTAAGTTTTGGCAAATTTGGCACCCCCCCCCCCTCCCGGCTGAGCTGACAAGCAAAAAAAAAAGGCATTGCTTAAAATTTGGCGACCCTATCAGCAATTTTGCGCCCCCCCCCCTTTCAACGTTTTCGCGCCCCCTTATAAGCAATTTTGGCCATCAAATTTTGGCGCCCCCAAAGCCCCCCTCCCCCACGGTGCGCGCATGATCAATCGCAAGTTCCATTTGACCAAAACGTGCCACACATGGTTTCATGTCCATCTTGTTAGAAGAGCAACTGTGCTCGAGAAAATATATGTATCTATTAGTGTTGATATTGAATCTATCATGAAGTATATGTGATCGCTGTTTCCAGAGATGTCAACTGATCTGAATAGTTAAAGCCCAAGTACAGTTTTGGTAAAAGCGAATATTTTTTATCGCAAGATTTTGTCTTCAAATCTGTATGAAATGAAATATAGTATCATAAACATAATGCACAATGTATATCTCTATATCATTCTATTGTCAAATCTCGGAAATAACTTTGTATATGCTCGATAACAAGCAAAATAATGCTATAACCAAGAGAGGGCGCTAAAATGATTTAATGGTCAAATTCAAATTTTCAAAAGAATTAGTTCGTAAAAAAAATGTGCTATGGTCTCAAATTGTGTATAAGAATTACATGTCATGATAAACATCCCCAAAATTCACATTTCTTCATCTTTACCAAAACTATACGTGGGCTTTAAAGCATTACAAACAAATCGTATTGAAAAGCTGACTACAAATATCTAGGTCAAGTGGGAAAGCGATTTACTAATTAAAAAGACAAGATTTATTCTAAATGCTATCACCATTTTCAAGTACTGGAATAGTGTGTTGCATTATTTAGGGAGTGTACCGGTACATGTTTGTATGGGTGAGTCTGTGCAAAAGTGCGAAGGAAACAGGCCAACGGATGTACATTGACGCGAAGAAAACGTGGAATGAGTTAATATTATTTATTGTGGCTAGCAATAGTTATATGACACTTAATTTTTTAATCCTGATACAAAGGATAATGTAAATTGTAAAATGTTAATTAAACAAAAAAAGTCGCCTGGTCCACCGGATCCCCATGTGCTCGCTTCCACGTAATTTGGCAATTAAAATGTATGTTTGAACCCATGATAAAAATACTTGATGAATACACATAAATGTATCATTATTGTACCCTGTCAAATTCAGTCCTTCACATACTCTGTTCATTTATCATGTCGCAATCATCCATACATCGCCCAGCCATTGCCATGTTAATATTCAATGTATTGGTAAATATACGTTTGTAATACTCTTAACAGCTTATGGAATATGAATATGAATGAATTTATACTTAATTCTGATACTTTTCATTATTCTTATAGAGCTACAGTACAAGTTAATAATATTACCTTCATTGTGTTATTAGTATCAGACCCAGTCTTGGTTGCTCTTTTTCACATCTTTGAGCATAGGGTTACTGGCTCTTAAATGGTTAAGGAAGGATGGGGGTGTTGAATTACCTCCCTTTGGCCTTTTGCATGGCATGGCATGATTTTTTACTTAAAGTGTCACACAACTTTTGACACCAAATTTGTCAAGGAAGCCACATGTTTTGGCTGTTGCTAGGATATCTTGTTGGCATAAAATATTGAGACACACAATATTATATCAGTAAACAGAGAAAACTTGTCACAAAGAGGGGTTTCATGAATACAAGTTTTCAACGTTTTCACTGTACAGTACTGCATTCTTTACAGGACAACGTTACAAGAAGAAAAAAATTGAATAAACAATATGATTGATTCAGTAAAAAAAAATAATGTTGAATATTGCACATACAAATAAAATTTTAGTCTGCACAAATGTTTGCAGTTTCCTGCCATTACTGATAAATGAGTTGCATAAAGTAATGTAGAAAAATGAACAAAAGTATTCTCTTTCTAAAATGGCTAGCATTATTTGTTAAGATGAAAAGAAGATTACTAACCAATAAAATTAATTACCCACTTACCAAAATATCTAAACAATTGTACAGTACAATCCCATTTTACCAACACAAATGATTAGATAAAAAGCAAAAAGGACAAGTTTTTATTCACCTTTGACCCTCCACTATAATGTAAATAATCTCCAAGTCCTTTAAAGGGCCATTCCATGAGTCGGTCATCATACAGAAGGCCATTGCATTAAACTTTTTGCAAAGTTTCTGGTTCAAAGAATTAGATTTCCCTTCTGATGATTGCATTTCACTCATATATCTCTCCTCTCCCATCGTGTGACAGCGAGTAACATCACAGACTGACATGTTGGAAAACAGTACAAAGAGAAGTATGTGCATCACACTATGAACTTGACTGATGGACCATTATTGGATGAGGGACATGGCTTCATAGTTTATCTTCCAATATACTGGATGGAATGAAATATTGGAATAAAATAAATTTCCATCACAAAAAACGTTTTTTTATAATCACATTATTTAAAGGTCCACTTTTATGACAATATATGTTGACTTGTGGTGATCTATGCTACCCTTACCACCACCTTTGTGAGTGAGAGAGCTCCCAAATGTATCCCATATATTTTATAATAATTTTTCTTTATATTTTAGAGAGGCAATTTGGGAACGCCCCTAAAAATTCTCTTCATATGCAAAGTACTGTATATGAGGTCATATACAGTACTATGCATATGAAGAGAATTTTTAGGGGGCATTTGTGGAAATCCCTTGGAGGGGAACTTATTTGATTTACAAAAGATATTAAGATGTAATTACACCTGACATGAACATACTTGAAATCATTCCTCATTATGTCTTATGTTAATTGGGAAATATTTACAACTGGCCATTATTAAGAGAGGTTAACTTGGTGAACAATGAAGATGGAATGCAATTACTGCTCAACGGAGTATCAAGTGAATGTTTCCACAATTCTATCAATAGAAACAACAGGCTCAATGGTGGAATGATTCAAGGTATGTTCACGTCAGGTGAAAGTACGTCCTAATATCCTTTGTAAATAAAATAAGTTCCCCTTCAAGGGATTGCCACAAATGCCGCTAAACATTCTATTAATATGCATAGTACTGTATATGACCTCATATACAGTACTATGCATATGAATAGAATTTTTAGGGGCGTTCCCAAATTGGCTCACTAAAATATAAAGAAAAATTATTATAAAATATATGGGACACATTTGGGAGCTCTCTCACTCACAAGGTTGATGGTAAGGGTAGCATAGATCACCACAAGTCAACATGCATTGTCATAAAAGTGGACCTTTAATGGCACTCAAGGTGAAATTAATGAAGATATATTCCTTACAATTCAGCACACACATGATGAAGTTTCTACCGTGTAGTCCCATCTATTGCCCCAGAATCCAGCACATTCATAACCACCTGGACCTTTGGCCTTGAAATCTGGTCCTGTGATGATGTAATCTGGTACCATGTTGGAGAACTAGGGAAGAAAGGAAGGATAAGTTAATTCATAAGGACAAGCAATAAATTGCAAATGAAGCAGTCCCAGTATTTTGGGGGTCATAACATGCATGCATATCCAATTATGACATTTGCAGAGATGCCAACCATTCTAGATTAAGCAGGAGGTGTATTTGCATGTAAATTCAATATTTGACAACTCAATGGACGAGAGTATAGTTATCATTGTTATGATTGCTCTCATTAATACCGTACGTTATTAACATTTTAGTATTGATCGCATGCATATTCCAGAATGGGTGGCAGCCCTGCATTGATCTATCAGAACAAAATATACAAATTCGTGAAACATGATGCTATTTTAGAAACTATTTGACCCTACTAACAATGCTACGCAATAAGAATGTGAATGCCATATATAATTTTTTTTATCAGCAGAAAGACTGGAGTACGTTAATGAGTGTAATACGCATAGGATTTTTGATCAGTCAGCGCAAGGCCCTATACCAGTCATTCTTAACATCTTTCATAACTTGGTAAAACACCATCCAGTTCATACAAAAATTATCTATTCATTATTACATGTAGTTGCAACGAGTGTCCCACCGGCAAGACGCTTTATGGGTATTGATTCATGCCCTCCCCCCCCCCCTTTAAAGGAATAACCTAGATTGCAAAGGGTTAATCACTCTACTCACAGGCGATCTTGTCATTGGAGGTATAGTTGGACTCGCTAATCTCATTATATCTTCTATTCCTTGTAATGAGTTTCCCATCAGCACGAGGGCTAGTAAATCCTCCCTATGGGGTGCTACAAACAGAGCGCCAGTCAGTGGATCTGAAAACCGACACCGCCCCAGTGAAAGACCTATGAAAAATGTTAGTAAAAGAAAGACAAACTGATCTCAATGCTAACCGAAACTGAAAATACTAAAATTTGAAGATTGCAATCAAATGATTCCACAAACTTGTGACCATGGATCTCTAGTAAGCTCTAATACTGTGAACCATATTTTATTATAGAATGGGTGTGTTGTGTCCAGAAAAATCCCTTCAATCTGATTGGTCGAGAGCAAAATTCTAGCAGACGATTAATTTTACTGGTGCATGATTTATAAACGATACTAGTGCGGTATCGCAATCGTTTCTGATACGATAGCTTTCCAAAACAACAAAAATGGTGACCGACGGAGCGAGATTTGAATCACTCACGGACGTAGAATTGGAAGAATTAATAGAAGGTGCCGATGCAGGTAACTAGAATGCTTTGCGAGACTGAAACAAAATAGATGCCGAAGTGACTGCCGTAACGAAGTAGAACACCGGGGATTTGGACTCGCTGCTCTATGTTCGCATCGCTAAGTTAAAGGTGATGGTTCTAAAGTCATACAAAGAAATCAATGCAGTAGGCCTATATTCGGTACGGCATGCAGCGTCACTATTTGGACAATTTCAACATCGACAATAAGTGTACATTGACTAGTGTACATAGACTAGATCTGTAAAAATGTATTAATTTGACTGCAATCAGAGTCTGCCAGAAAAAGGTAAGTTTGTAAATGATCATGATGTAGGTATTATTAAGTTTGCAACCATGGTCCACGCATAAATCCTACAAAATTTAACAAAAGTCCCCCCAGGGGGCCCAGGTCCAAGGTTTTTCAGTTTTCTACACTAGTAGCGTAGGCCTATAAGACTCATTACAGTCCAGAAATTAGCAGTGAATCATTCGGTATCATGCATCTGGTTAAAAAAAAAATCATGCGTCCGGTAAAAAGTTTCATGCATCCGGTAAAAATGTTCATGCGTCCGGTAAAAAATTTCATGCGTCCGGTAAAAAATTTCATGCATCCGGTAAATTTGTCAAATTTTATTTTTNTGCATTGTCATAAAAGTGGACCTTTAATGGCACTCAAGGTGAAATTTATGAAGACATATTCCTTACGATTCAGCACACACATGATGAAGTTTCTACCGTGTAGTCCCATCTATTGCCCCAGAATCCAGCACATTCATAACCACCTGGACCTTTGGCCTTGAAGTCTGGTCCTGTGATGACGTAATCTGGTACCATGTTGGAAAACTAGGGTAGAAAGATAGCATAGATTACATTAATATGATCACTAATTTGAAAAGAAGCAGTCCCAGTGTTATTTTTTTTTGTCCAAACGTTAATTCATATTCTCTAATAACATTTATCTAGCAGAACAAAAGGGCAAGATTAATGAAACATGATGCTATTTAAAAACAATCTATTTGATCCTACTAATAATGCTACACGATATGAAGTCAATCTCGTATATAATTCTTTTATCAACTAGGTTTCGTTTAATTTTGTATATTTAATCTTTAGTCTACAAACGACTAATAACCTTTTCTCATGTGTGATTCAGTGACAGGATTTGACATTGTGTGCATGAAATGTTCATCAGTTGTTTGTAAAGTCATGCATAAATCTATTAACAACTTTATGAAATGCAACTCTGGTCATTTAAGATCCTCTTTTTCTCGTAAGTTGTAAAGAGTTTCCCATCAGCACAAAACTTTTTGGGCATTGACCCCTTCCCCCTTCACCAGGGTAAAAAAGTGTTTTTTTTAATTCAAGAAGGCTCCACAGGGACTATTCTGGGGCTCATTGGGGGATATTTGTAAGGTTTAGAGGGCTAATTATCCATTGTCCTGTGTTCTTTTTATGCTGCCCTTCTCCCAACCCCTCTCATCAACACCCTACAAAAGAGCCTTTGCAAAAATGTTAAAGGGTGTATATAAGGTCAAAAAATATCATTTCTATATCACTTAGGAACATTAAATTAACCCAAAATAACTTTATCCGACATGATGCAGATTACTAGTGAAGGAGTTAGAAGCAAACAAACGATCTAATGCACAGAGCCTAATTTGTATTACGTTCCGAAGGTCGCTTTTGAATGCATGCAGGTTCTTCGTGTGAACGTCCCCATTTGCTTATACACGTGATAGTCGTCTTTTGATTTTATCATGAGAAATATTAAATTATCTAAATTTGATATTTAAAAAATTTAACACCTTTTTAATTTCATGTAATGTTTAGGAGAATTATTTCGTGTATTCAACCATTAAACAAATTGTTATTTTGTGCCTCAGAGGCCCTTTAATCACTCTACTCACAGGTGATCTTGTCATAGGAGGTATAGTTGGACTTGCTAATCTCATGATATCTTCTATTCCTTGTAACGAGTTGCCCATCAGCACAAGGGCTAGTAAATCTTCCCTATGGGGTGCTAGAAATAGAATGCCAGTCAGTGGATCTGAATATCGACATCTCCCCAGTGAAAAACCTATGACAAATGCAAGAAAAAAAGCAAGAAAGACAAATAGCAATAGATTTTAACCCAAACTAGAATTACTTTAATTTGAAGATTGCAATTTATGATTTCACAACTCGAGACCATAGGTATGTAGTAGCTCTACAACTGTAGACTATTTTTTAATAAAATGCACAGGCATATTTCATAACACAAACAAATTACTATGAAGACTGTCTGAATTTCAATAGCACTCTTCATCTAGTTTACAACATTTGCACCAAAATAAATGAATAAATTCACTATTCAGAAATTAAATTATATTTTTTAAATTAATGCCATTGTTTAAATCACAGCACCATCAATTGAAAATACAAGGTTATCATCTGACAAGTTCACTGAACCTTTGTTAATTGCATTCCTCCTTGTTTACAGAATCTGTTTAAGAAATCTACATTGCTATTTCATGTACATCTCACACCTCCTGTAACATACAAGCTCCCCTTTGTTATAATCCACAAATGTACTTTTCAAGAGCATGCCTAGGTGAATTTCACACTCATGGTATTTCCTGTGTAATATACAATATGTCAATCAAAATTACAGGTTATGATGAAATTAACATCCTTTCACGCAATCTTTTGAAAACCTCAAACTGGGACCTGTAAAATTAAAGATGGAATAAAGGGTGTACCATAGAGATATTTTTAATTCTTAATTGAGTTTTTTTTGTACATTACAGGCCACTGGTTTACTAAGCAATATTTGTAGATAGTGAGACAGAAAATGTTACTTGTCTTATTATTATCTTAACATTATTTGGACACCCTTTTATCATTATTTCTTGATGGATATCAAATCAAATCATTTTTCATTATTTTTTTATCAAAATGAGTACATGTACTATCTATTTTAGAATTTTTTTATATTGAGTTATTTTCTGTTCTTTCTAATGTTCTTACAGGTGTAATTAAATAGGTCTTAAGGAAGAAATATAATTATTCAACAGTGGCGGATCGAAGGGGGGGGTTTAGGGGTTTAAACCCCCCCCCCCCCCCCCCGCCCCCAAAAAAGGAGTAAAAAAAAAAAAGAAAAGGGAGAAAGAGGGAAAAGAAGGGGGAAAGAGACTGTGTTCATGAATCCAGTCTCCGACGCGACCAAGATGTAAAATACACAACCCCCCCCCCCCCCCCCC
>BQKZ01000010.1:56016-86512 GCA_036244855.1 Temnopleurus reevesii
TGGCAAGTTCATTCAACCTTTGTTCATTGCATTCCTCCTTGTTTACAAATTCTGGTCAAGAAATCTGCATTGGTATTTCTAGTAAGTTTCATATCTCTTTGTTAAATACCACAAATGTATTTTTCAACAGCATGCCTATGTGAATTTCACCATCAGGCATTTCCTGTGTAATATACAATCTGTCAATCAAACTACAGGTACTGATGAAATTAACCTTTGAACAAGCTTTTGAAAACCCTAAACTGTTTCACTGAGCAATATGAGCAGGGCCCCGTAACAAAGGTTTGCAAATAGCAATTAATCGCAATCCTTTATGTTACACGGCCCAGATGGTTATAACAGAATAAATAATTTGTCTTATTTTTATCTCCACATTAGGTGGAGCATCCTCATATTCTTATGCCTAGATGGTTATTTAAATTATTTTTCTACATTTTTTTTTATTCATAATAAGTAAAATTGTTTTTATATTTTTTTAAATGCAGTAATTTTTTTTCCATTGTAATGTTCTTGCAGATGCATTGTAATCATCTTGGATAAGAGTTGCATGATAAATATATATATGAAAAATATATATGAGCACTTACTATTTTCATTGAAGGTAATTGGTACTCTATCCAAAAATTTCTGGGTCCATGCATTATCTTCGGGTCTGCCGATAACGATAAGATTATGGGCCGCTGCAATATCAACTGTCAGGGAATTATCCTCAATCACCGTGACAACCGTGTCAGAGGTCAAGAAGAATAGGTTTGCTAGGTAGACAGCTAGATGGAGTAAAGTAGTACTGGTATCCTCATTTAGAGTACCTGAATCACAAATACATAGATACATGATAGTATAAAATACCATATACCCCGGAGTGTTTATTATAGAGCCAATATTTTTGTGTGCAGATATTTTCACGTTTTGGGACCTAGGAGGTGTTTCACCAAGATAAGAAAGACTTTAAGAACAACTTTACGTTCGACTGGTATCCCTTCTTGTGCATAACGGTTCACACTATTACGCGCATTCCGCGCGATAAATGATACCAGTCGAACTTAAAGTCGTGCGTAACTTTAAGAACGACTTGGTGAAACACCTCCCAGTTTGACATTTCAGGGGGGGGGGAAGGGGTGAGGGGTGGGAGGGGATGGAGGGGAAACAACATCCCTTCATGTTTCATATAATGTACAATATTATACACAATATAAAATATATCTGCAACACAAAGAGGACCTGTCCTATTTGAATTAGAGCATTAATTGTGATTTTATGCAAAATTAGCATAATTAATTAGTAAAAATGAATAATGTCCAAATCGCACGATGCAATCTTTACAACCTATGATTGAGGTAACAATGATAATATCATATACTTGATACAGCACTTAATATTACAATAAATCTCAAAGCGCTTCATAAATATTTTACACAAACTTACAATAAACAAAAACAATAGACTAAGAGGGGGAGAAATGAATCAGTTATGGAACACCTGGCTTATGAGGGGAAATCCTCCTCCCCCTGTGGGATACCTGAAAAAGCCCAGTTATATTAAAGGGAAATATTTGCATGTAAAAATAATGTAAATATTTGACTCTGAGCTAAGAGCGATCATTGTAAAACAAGTATTATGAAAATTGTGTTATTGTGAAAGAGGTAGAGATTCAGTGATGTTTAACACAGTCCTTTTTCTGAACTAACAATGAATTGAATGCATTGAACTTTACATTTATGCCCGCTAATTAATGGACTATAGATTACCTGTGACAATTAAGAACTCTCTCTCAGCTATCCTTCTTGCTGGCCCATATGTATTGTAATCTCTTTCACCTTCCTCTAAAATTGAAGAGCAGACTTGCCATGAACCTATGATGATAGAAAATTATAGCAGAAAAATAAGCATAGAAAAGTTTGGTTCAAAGTTGATTATAAAAGAGTATTTTTTTTTATTTAGAAATCTAGAAGTTACACTCTTTCTATTCATTTAAAAAATAACATAAATATAGAAGTCAATTCAGACAAACTATTCATGAAATGATGATATTCATCATTAAAGACACTGTCACACATTCAGAGGGATTACTGCACAGAGTGTCTATATAGGTGATATTTATAATCTTACTGTTTTTTTTAAGCACTAAACATTGATTTTGAAGCCTAGATAGCAACAAGGAAGGAAATTATACAGGCACTGTCATGATATCTATGAAAATTTAATAAAATGTTCACTGTCATATTTAGAACCTGGCAGTTGAGACTTTTTTAAAGCAAAAACAGTGTTGAGCAATGCCTTTAAATTACAAATCAAGTAGAAAAAAACTGTAAATATTTAGTACTGTACATACATCAAAGCAAGTGTGTTAGGGAAATAGGTATTGATGGTGGTATATTTAGGGCTACTGGTCACATACAAAAAGTCAATGAAAATCATGAAAAGCGATATCAAATTTATCGAAAGAACATATACAGATTTTTTTTTCATGTCTCTACATTTCATTAGAAAATAGAGCGAATCATTATATTTTACCTGTGCTTGCTTGACAAAAATGGGTTGCATTTTCGTTGACAATTGTTTTGTTTTCTGCTTCTACATCTAGTAACACTCCATCAATCTGCAATATAAGGAAATATGAAATGTATGAAAATAGAGCATTCTCGGATCATATCAAAGAAAAAATGTTAACATTTTGTCGATCATCATTTTTAAAAAAATAATGGCTGTAGTTTGCTAGATCAATAAAAAAAAACACAGGTCAATTTCTTTTGGTCTGCAAGCAAAATAATTGCTAGTAAAATTTGGAATATCAATGTTGAGGGCATTATTTAGCATATCTCAGAATCAGTCAGACAATTATGTGTTAATTAAAAGTCATATTTTGATATCTTTTGATAATTTTTTGAAGTTTCTAATCTTTCAATGAAAGAAGTTTATACCATGCTGAAATACAACATCAATAATAATTATTTTGAAACTATTTGTGATAGGAAACAAAATCAGCTATTGAAAAGCTACACAGATGTCAACTTGATATATCGGACACTCCCATTTTCATATAAATAATTTCTAACAAGGATCATATCTCTTGCATTGTCATACAAAGAGTGCAATTTAATACATTTAATATTATCATCCATGATAAGAGAATACTATACATGTACCTTTATTGAATGGACATTCTTCCAGTTGTATGATATATGTTCCAAGCCTGTGATTGAAAATCTAGCCACATTTCTTGTTGCCAGTTCAGCTTTATCTTTGGAGAGCAGCATCTATGACAACAAATTTGAAACAGAGAAAAGATATAAATTTTGAGCAAGGGCAAATATTGCAGATCATCAGCTCCATGACTTTTCCATCCACTTAAATTCAAAAGGATTCATTCTCAATAGATCTTAGAGTGGGTAGCTGTTTCCTCTTCATTTGTATCAAGAACTGTCCCATGGTGAGAAATTACATTTTTACTTAGCGAGTTAGCTACTGTATCACCCTCTCAATCTTTCTTTGTGTTTGGGTTCACCACAGTTCGGCCATCGTCAGGCAAAACTGTGTATCTTGGCCTCGCGCGAAAGAAAATTATTTGGAAAAAATGAGCTTTAAAGTTTTAGCAATTATGGGATGCTATTTTATGATCTCACCTTTTTAATTTCGATATATATATCATTATTAATGATAATAAATCTTTTTGATTGTTTAAATCAAATCATTTCTATTTTGGTAGCTATTTTTATAAAGATACATTGTTTTGCCGGGGAATTTGATAAATGATGGTATCACACATCGCCAGCCAAAAGTGTGTATCTTGACATATGTATTGCAATAATCCCTTCCCCGTCAGGCAAAACTATGTATCTTGAGTTGCACGCCGTTTGTGGAATGCGTGGAACGATGTAAGTCAAGATACATAGTTTTGCCTGACGATCTCGGCCAACTGATATCGGTTCATGCCCACGCAAAACTCTGTATCTCGCTGTCGCATCTATGCACCAGGCGCGGTGCGCGTGCTAGACTGGCTCGCGGCGCAGGCTTGCGGGCCCCGTGATTCCTGGCTGGTGTCGCCTCAATAAAGATTGATTTTAGAGCTGCTAAAGTTAGTCGTCGAATTTAACTGGATTTTTTTATCTTCTCTTATTCATTTCTATGTGACCTTAGCTCTCAAAATACTTGTGCGAATATATATCTGTTCTGGGCTTAAGTATGAATTCACATTCTTTGAAACGTACGGGTCTGCCGCAAAGTCAAGTTTTTCATTACAAAACAAAGTCAGCTCGCTCAACTCAATTTCGAGTCATCAACATTAAATTAATGGTTCCACTATTGCGACACAAGAGCTCTCGGTTTTTAATTATCATTTTTTTATCTCCTTCTATTGCACATCATGTTATACTATCTCATTTTTTTTCATTATAAATGGCCCTCTTATTATAAAAGGAATAACGTTTTTATAATTAGCTTATTTGCATGTTATTTTCGGTGTTTTCATTGCATGCGCACTGCCACGACAATTACACAGCCTAGCCACGCTCGTGCATGCCCCGCGCTCGTGCATTCGCAGCACGCAGTGCGAGTGTCTGTCAGTCAGGCAAAACTGTGTAACTCAAGATACGTAGTTTTGGATGGGCTATCGCACGAACGAGTAGTGTCTCTAAATCAGGCAAAACTGTGTAACTCAAGATACATAGTTCTGCCGGACGAAATGTCAAAAAGAGCATCAAATTAAAATATGTATCTAGAGTTACACAGTTATGGCTGCCGATTTGAATATCAATTTTTAAAATGACTGAAGATAGGTCCTTCTATCTCTAAAACTAAGGGCCTATAAGACCTGGGGTTTGGATAAATGGAAATTCCAACCTCAAAAACCCACCAAATGAAAAAAAATGTAAAACCAAATTTTTGGCCAGATACACAGTTTTGCCTGACGATGGCCGAGTTAGTTTCATCCTCTCACAAATATCCCTATCATGAACCCTTCCCCACTCCATAAGACTTCATCTGTTTACTTTAATAGTACTGCTTTTTAATTAAGCTGGGTACTGTATCACTCTTACCCCTTTTGATCCTTCTCCAGGGTGGGGATTATCACAGTTTCATCCTCTCACAAACACCCCTCCCCTTCCCATCCCTACCATCAATCCACCTACCGGTACCTTGATAGTACTGGTCTTAAATGGAGCTAGCTGCTGTATCACCTTCACCCCTCTCAGCCATTTCCCCAGGGCGGGTCCACTACTGCAAGGGTCACACTCTCACAAACACCCTCTCTATCCCTACTATTAATCTGCTGAATGAATGGAGCAATCTGCTGGATCACCCTCGCCCTTCTCAACCCATTCTCCAGGGCGGGGTTAACCAATGTGAGGGTCACACAATTACTAACACTCCTCCCCTCCCCATCCCTAACATCAATCCACTTACCTTAATAGTACTAGTCCTAAATGGAGCCATCTGCTGGATAACCCGTAGCCCTCTCAGCCCTTCCCCAGGGCGGGGTTCACCATTGTGAGACTCACACTATCACCCCTCCCCCATCTTCCTCACAACCACAAAGATTCTGACCACATAGCTAGACAGCGCTGGTCTTGAATAAAGCTAGCTGCTATGTAGCCCTGACTTCTCCAATTCTACCATCAGGGTGGGGTTCACCCATGTGAGGGTCATACAATCACTAAATCTCCCTTCCCCATCCCTACCATCAATCCACTTACCTTAATAGTACTGGTCCTAAATGGAGCCATCTGCTGGATAACCCGCACCCCTCTCAGCCCTTCCCCAAGGGCGGGGTTCACCACAGTGAGAGTCACTCTCTCCGGCCCATCCTCTTCAGTTCCACTTGCAGACTGAGAGTACTTGTTCTCAGATGAGCTTTGGGAGCATCCTCCATCTGCATCTCTCATCTCACACGATAGACTAGGAGAGTTGGTCATGGATGGTGGGAGCTTTGCATTGTAATTGGTAAATTCCCTTAGTTTGGGGTCATTCACAGCACCACCATCATTTGTTTTCCTGTTAGAAAAACATGTCAAAAATAGCACCACCATCATTAGTTTTCCTGTTAGAAAAACATGTCAAAAATACATCTCATAAAAAAATTATCCTGCGAAGTACCGAACAATCAATTCATGTAAAAGAATAGCCTCTGAAAAAAATAATCATTTTACAATCTAAAAAATTCACAGGATGACTTATGTGTGGTTGAGTAAAATATACTGTATTGGCTGAAATTTTGCTGGGGTTTATTTTCATGAATTTTGTGACTCATTAGAATGCACATAGACTTCTGTATACAATAATCCTTCAAAAAATGAAATCAACAACTCACCAAGTGAATTAGCTAAAAATTTATGTACCCTCAAATAATGGCTTTTCCTGTACAAGGAAAATGGAGTTCTAACCAAAACAAAAATCTACTCTCTGAACACTCTATCAATCATTGGAGCGACACAATAAGTAAAAGTTGGATAAACACATAATCATTGTTGTGAAAAAAAATGTTTTTATCTGACTATGTATTCCTCCACCACTTGCCTGCACGCTCACTGTATGTAACATTCACTGGGAGAAGAAGGGACAAAGGACTAGGACAAAGTAAACAACTTTATTCAAGTATCCACAATAGCTCCATGATCACAAAGAGAAAGGTGCAACCCTTGTTCAACATTGTCCACAATATTAGAATAATGGAAATTTCTTTTTGGGTCCGTATAACTATCAGTAATGCTTGAAAGGAGGTTGCCTACTTTGTTGCTTGCTTTTTCCCTCCTGCTCACAGTACATGGATCTGTCTCCCCTTCAGCGGTTAAGTCATTTGCCTGCACAAGAAATATTACCATGGAAAAAGACATTTATTTTTCATGTATCTTACCATGTGTCCCACCACCAGTGTTCCTTGCCTGCCAGCTCACTGTATGTCACATTGATCTGTCTCTCCTTCAAAAGACGATTCATTCGCCTGAAAGAAAAAGGGTTTGAAAGGAAACATGTTGCAGTATGTGTACCATTGCTGTTATATTCATAGCCATTTTTTTAAATTACCACAAAGTCTGTAGATTCAGTGACAAGATAACTAGGAGCCGAACTGGCTTTGAGGCATCACTAGCTCGCATTCACACGGTGGCGCTAAACTTGTCTGTCCCCTCGTGTGTGCCTCATATTTGTTGAGATGTGCAGGGGTTCATAACAAAAATAATAAATTGCTGGAGCATCAAGTCTTGTTTTGTTCGGATATGCATTGGTTTAATTCATGACAGAGGGAAAACTGCAGCTGTCTATATCTCTAAATCTAAATACAGGCCTCTAAATACAGGTATCATCAATATAATGATCGCACATATAATAAATTACATTCTAAATATACTTTGTACATACCTCACAAAATAGGGATGGACAGTCCTGTCATTAGCACCAATTCTTGTCAGGACTGGCAAACCCTGTAAAGGAGATAAAAAAACATAAACAATTTTTACTCATTCTCAGAAATGCAATCGCAGCATACAGCAATTATACTAGAGGGCATAAATATTCACTGTGGGCAGAAGGGACAAAGAACTGGAACAAAGTAAACAAATTCATAAACAAATTCATAATTTCTACATAATCACAAAATAAATTCCCATGTTGCTCATCTTATTCAATATTTTCCAAAGAATGAGAAAATGGGAAATTTCTTTTCTGTCCGTCTAGCTATCGTAAGTACTTGAAAGGAGGTTACAATAAACTTTGTACCGAGCCTTTGTCCCTTTTGCTAACAGTGAATGTGAACATGAAAACATGAAAAAACATTTTATTTAATCAACATATCGAAAGGGGTAGATCACTCTCTAAAACACTGGTATTCATTGAGGCCCTTGAAAAAGGTAGATCTGCTTTCCAATAAGGAAGGCATACATGATACCATTTGTACTGTTTTATTGATTACCATAAAGTTAAACTACAAATACATAACAAATTAAATATAACATTTTATTTTTCTTGTTGAAAATAATAATTTACCTGGAGGTTTGATATATGCCTATCTGCATCATTTTCAGCTATGCAAGCCTGTTGGGGGAAAGGGAAGCAGAGAATGTTCACTAGATAATTATTTGTATACATATCGCTATATTGGGCATAACAAAAGTGTGCCAAATATATCATTCAACATATAGACTTCATAACTAATCCATAATTTTTTGAAAATATTTTAATCTTATATCTTGGGAGTCCAGTGACTCATTTTGATTCAAATAAATTAAAGAGGCATGCTCTTCAAAAATTGGGTTCTAATGCAAGGACTTCATCCACAGATTTTTGATCCTTGAGAAATCAAGTGTTTGTTTCAAATCAAAAGTTGATGATGATGAGGAAGTCTATTTACGTGATATATTATAAGTGAAAATAGTTTATGTGTTTAATTTATTTTGCATTATTTGAACTACATGTACACAAATTATTTTCATCATAAAAAGGCAAGCTTTGTTTCATTTGCATATGAATACGAAAAAATTACATCCAAATTCATCATATTCTAAAAAGAGTTTGTCCAGAATGGAAACTATAAATATGAGTACGATCCAGTGGGAGAGCTTGGGTAGTATTTGATGAGGTATATGGGAATTCAATGTTTACTTCTCAAATGCCTCGGAAAAAAACATTTGGTTCAGCTGTTTGGTTATTCATATTCTAATTTCTAACCTAGCAAACTAATCCAGAAAGTTGGTAGGTCTGCAGCTGCAAGATATCATGTATCATATTGGTTTAATATCATTGTGAATCTACTTACCTCTAATATGTGTTTAACTGCTGGATCTGTATGGCTGGTACTTATATCATGCCTGCACAAGGATAAAGACATAAATTAATGAAATTGTGGTAAAATATTTCATGGATACATTTATCCCATTGTCCAGTGGAACTGGGCAGTCCCTGCACAATGTCTATGAGATTTACATAATTCAGTATTAAATGGGATAACACAAAAGTTATTCTTAGAAACCAGAAAGCTTGGCTAAAGGCTTGTGAGACATAACAACAAATACACCTAGAGCTCTCCTTGGCTAATAGAAGGCTAGATACCGAGCCAAATGACCATATCTGCCCAGAGGACTGGTCAATAAAATGTAAATGTACTTTTTGCACTATCATTACCCTGGTTTTATCCTCTGAAGACCCATGATCGGGTACCGGATAAACTTTCACAAATGAGTCACTGCAGGGCTCGACCTGCACAAATGAGGAAATAAGGATTCCTTCATTCAAAGAAAAGCTCCTTATCCCATTCAGTGACACAACCACACAGTATGAAATGACTTCTATATCAGGCTTTAAACTAAATATCCTGTTTCACCAACAAAGATGCAAAGTTGCAACCATTTCCAAAGTGAGTTGAGATAAGAGCAAGAGTTCAGCCAAAGAGTTATAAACTGACAGTAATTTTAATCTTACCTGAAAAATAGATTGCTATTTTACTCTTCTTTCTTAATCCATCCCGCCAGAGAGACGACGGCAAGAGCTCTGTCAGGGTAGTGGGTAGCTAGATGCCACGCCCCATGGCCCTATGACCCCTACAACTCCACTCTCCCATATAGATTGACCAACAGAGATCATCAGACTTTTCATTTTCCATTGGGAGCTAACATATGTTGCCAGAAAGTTTCAATGGACTGCAAATCAATTACAGATCATTTGCAAACTGAGATGCACATTTCCATTCATGCATGCTCTGCATTTCTAAAAAGACAGGCATATGCCAATCAACTGGAACTAGCAATCAATTGCAACTTTCTAACGACGCCCCTTGACAGATAAATGCAGTGATGACAACTTTTATAGATTTTAATCTTACCTGAAAAATAGATTGCTATCCCCATAGTCTTCTTTTTTGATCCATCCCGCCAGAGAGACGACAGCTAGAGCTCTGTCAGGGTAGTGGGTTGCTAGATGCCACGCCCCATGACCCCCCATGGAGTGGCCAGCAAAGATCACCAGGTCCGTCATAGGTTTGTTAGGCATCCAAATTACGTCAGACATAAGCTGGTGAAATGAAATAGTATCATTCATTAAAAAACAGTGGAAAATCATAAACATTAAGAAATTTTTAATAGACATTTCATTGGCACATGGCCAAGCGGTAATGGAGAGACACTTTGGGCTACATTACCATCATGTTTCTGTTCTATGCACAACTGCTTCCAAATTATAGAGATTTCTTCAGGCTACAACAGTGGAAGAAATGTTTGGGAAAAATTATTGTGCTTTTTTTATGGAGGGGGGGGGGGTAAAAATGAGAAATAAGTACAGGCTAGTGAAGAAGAGACGTCAAATAAGGGCAAATAACTACTAGTCTAAGACCTATGAGTACCATTTGGCAACAGAGTGGGATATACAGGGATGCCAACCATTCCAAAATATGCATGAGGCGTATTTTCAAACAAATGCAAGTCTTTCAGTACAAGTATATGGCTGAGTATAGTCACTGTTGCTCAGCTGTTGGATCATTCACATTTAAACCTTCATCTCCATCATATTCTTGAATAGTTGGCTCCTCTGGATGAGTGATATCTCGTTGCACAAATTGAATAGAAGATTGAAATTCAACCCACCTGATGCAAGCGTTCCAGTGCTGTCATGGAAGTCAGAGTTCCCGGTCCCTCCCAATTATGAGCTCCATGCCTGGTTAAAAGAAAAAAATAATTACTTCATTACAGCAAAATATATCAAGGGCATGTATCTACAAGCATAGTGGCCTATATCATATTGTCCACATTGTACAGCTCTCAACACAGTTCTTGTCAAAGTCAAAAGCTCGATCTTGTTGTAACTTTTAATTTAAAGAGAGAGCGAGCTTAATTAATTTAATCCTGATTACAATGCAGCAGAAGACTTGCTTTTGACAGATAAAGATGAACAAAACAATTTATTGATTTGATTAAACCCTGTTATATGAGAGGAGTCAAAATGATTGCCCTGAATGTGAAGTAAATCTGGCCACATTCTTCCAAAAGGTCGAAAATATAAAACTTTGAATTTTCTAATAACACCTACCTGCTTTACGCAAGAACCCAAGCCTTCTCTAAACCAAAGAACCATTGATCTTTCTCCATTCTCTTATATCCATCTGCCTGGTTCTGGGCTTCAACACCTGTCCAATGCAATGTCAGTAATACCTTACACAAGGGATATATAAGATCTCTGAAATATCTAATCATACATACCTACTTGGTGCGAGAACCCATGCCTTCTCTAAACCAAACCGCCATTGGTCCTTATCCATTCTCTTGTATCCATCTGCTTGGTTCTGGGCTTCAACACCTGTCCCATGCAATGTCAGTAAAACCTGGTACAAGGGTTTATAATAAAAAGGAGCCGTCATAAGGGACATCAGAATGGAATATGAAATGTCATGACATCTATACACAACTACAAATTTGTGGTAATCAAAGGGCAAACAAACTATATTCTATCTATTTATCAAGCTCTTCCACTTGTTCATAATGTTTTAAATTCCTGTTCATATTGGTTTTACTATCTGCAACAATTCCTATTTTTACACTGACCACTCTAGTGCTCTTCACTCGTGGTTTTCTCAGGGCTCGTGTTTCCTTCACCTGAGGACGAGTCAGTTAATTCTACTTGGAGCGTTTTGTTTTTTTTCTTTTTTGAGCTCTTGAAAGATAACCCTACACCACATGGTACAACCACAAATCTTTTTTGAAAAATTTGAAAAAATTTTGAGAGAATTAGTCAGAAAATATCATTGGAAATTTTATTTACACTGTCTAACCAAATTATGAACATAAATTTCATATGTCACTGTATGACTATTGTACAATAGTTGTTAATAATGCAAGTAAGTGTTATTGGAATATGATGGATCGACACTTCAATGTTCATATGCCTGAGCTTTTACTTACTGGACACTGACCTAAAACACAATCTTCCAGCGGCTCAATAGCAGCCGCTTGCTGGACCTGCATAAATAATAACGAAGAGAAGAATATTAATATATAATCAATTTGGTTAAACTCTATAAATTCTTTTCCATTTCTACTTACAAGAATGCTGTCTCATAACGATTGAGAACTACAAAAGGTTTCCACATTCTTATTGAACAACCCCCCCCCCTATATGGAAGATCTTTTTTAATACCCAATTAACAATGGGATTGGGTTGTTTATACACTCGCACCAGATGGATGTTTTTCTATCGCTTCTTTTTTACACCCAAGTATAGCAGACCTACACAATCGCAGGATCTTGGGGTTATTAACCCAAATGAATTTGAAGGGTTTGAGTCTCACTTAAATAAAAATGTTCTGCAAGTTATAAGAAAACCTTGATTTTTTTTGTGCAAGCTGATTAACCACAAGCATTATGTTATATTTCTCCAGAAATCATGAACTCACCGAGCCATCATGATCAAGAAATGAGAAGAGGAACGATTCCTGCCTCTTTCTACATCTGATCTTCACTGGTAAAATTTGGGCTTCTTTCACCCCAGTGGCAGATACTTTAAGCTTGAAGCTGTAAACCATAAAAGAGAATAATGATTATCAAAAGAGATGAGAATGAAGACAAGATAATATATTTTTCTGTTTCCAATTTTAACAGGTTAAATCTGGACCTATTGCATCCCGTACCAAATATGTTTACCTTGAAACAGTATAAAACCAAAGTAGAGAGTAAAAATATATAGCAAACCATATGCCACAGTACAGCATTATGAAGTCTCAATTGAGTAAAAATACAGAAGATGGTAAACAAATCTGAATTTCAATGTAATATCTAAGATGATAAAGAGATCAAAGAGATAGAAATCAGCCAAAAATGCAGCATTCGTTGAAAAGGGTAATCTAAAAAGATACTAAATACTGTCAAATCACAATTTCAGGAATATTCTTGATTCTAAATTTGGTTTGCTGACCAATACAAGCGATTTTAAATTTATAACAATGCAATTATAGATTCCTGAATATTCTAAAGTGTTTGCAAATAATAATTCAAAGTATTTGCTTGGGAAAATTATTTGTTGATAGGACCGTAACTCACATGATATCTTTGCAGGTGTCCTGTGGGACATCAAGGCCCTCGTCATTGAGAATAAGATGGACAGGGATGGGAATGGTCTGTCCAGGGGCTACGTTCATAAGACTCTTCTCTCTGGCTACAGACACGGACAAGTCTTGTGATGGCTCAGCTAGACTTACTCTGTATAAGGATAGGGAAGATTATGATAAACAAATTAATATGTCTGGAACTAGCGAAATTGTATTTGCATGCAATAATTCAGGAAAAAAAACAACTAGTTCACATATAAGGCAATCAAATCCAAGGGCAGCCCAAGGATGTGTCAAGAGCAGAAGAACAATTTTTTTAAAAAACTACGATGCTGAGGAGTAAGTTGAAAAGAAAAAAACATTTGCATCTCTGGTGATTGGTGAAAAGAATTGCAAACACATCTCTCATCAAATAACCACACGCAACACTTGGCACCATTACAGCAGATTTCATGAGGAAAGGATCAAACACAACCCCCATTAAATATTATCATCAACATTTCGGCAGGGAATAATATCAGAAAATTTCAGACTCACTTGATATTATTGATCCATTTGCTTCCCTGAAGATTGGTGAAAGGAATAGCAAACACATTTCCGATTAAAGTATCCCCCATCAGGTTGTATCACAAAAGGATCATCATCAAACACATATCACAAAAAAAAATCATCCTTATAATTTTGGAAGGTGATTAAAATGACAGACTCCACACTTACTTTATATTCTTGATCCATTTACTTCCCTGAAGATTGCTGAAAGGAATGGCTAACACATCTTCCATTAAAGTACACATCACAACATCTGGCACCATTACAGCAGGTTGTATCACAAAAGGATCCCCATCAAATACATCTCACAGTATAAATAATAAGCCTTATAATTTTGGAAGGTGCTTAAAATGGAAGACACCAGACTTACTTGACATTCTTGATCCACTTGCTTCCCTGGAGATTGGTAAAAGGAATGGCAAACACATCTCCCATCAAAGTACCTTCGACAACATCGGGCACCATTACAGCAGGTTGTATCACAAATGGATCGCTATCTTTAAATTAGTTTGAACAAAGTACAAGAGGGGAGAGAAATGAATACAGTATACAGGTGTCCGTATGCAATTAGAAAACTGTAACATTTTTGCATAGATATATCTTACAACATTCATATGAGCCAAATATGCACATATAAAACCATTGCATTGCAATTACATTGATGCCAGTACAATATTACCAAAATGTGTATATGCATTGTTGCACTGTAAGTTTAATTAGAAATTGCATATTTTCCATTCTATTAGCGCAAAATTAATAATATCAGATCCTTTATCAGATCAACATCCTAACGAAAGTTCACAAGCCACACACATAATCAATACAAGTGATGATTAACAAAAGTAAAATTAATAGTAATCTTTCAGATATTTCTCTAAGATTTCTTAGAATGATTTAATGCAGCATTCATATGAATGTCTCAATTATGAAAATCACTTACCAGATGCTTTTATGTTACAGCTGAACACCTACAAAGATAGGAACACAAGAAAAATCAAATTGTCAAATGTACAACTATAAAAAAAAAAAATAATAATAACTAAGATGTACGTTTGTAAAAGCATAAAAATGTTGCTATTTTTTCAAAGAATGTCCACAAAGAAGCCATACATGTAGGTCATTAAGATTCATAGAAATTTGATGTAGAATTATTAAAACAAGTTTCCTAACCCCATCATAACCTTGGCCTCAATGCTTTGATATAAGTGATGTAATGTTGCTTGCTAGCTCTGTATCAAGATTTTATTTTCTCGTAGCATCTTTAATCCAGAAATGCTTTTCATGGAAAAAAAACAATTCACTAAAGATCTAATGAAAAGATTATGCTATTTAATTAAAGTAATTAAACTATAAATAATCAAGTGTTTATTATAATACCTGTGAACCTTTAGCCCTGAGGCGAATATAGATTGTGTGGATGCCAGCATCAAGGGTAAGTGTAAACCTGCATAGAAGAAAGTAGAGAGTGTCATCACGCATACATGAGTAACTTAATCAAGCAGTCAACTCTGTTGTACATCTGACAGCCACTTTTATCCTTTTTTACATGTATTTCATTTTATGAAGTATTTAAATCATAAACTATGCCTAATCAAGTTAATGTGAAGCTTGATAGTACAGCAATAAAATTTCCTCTTCTAATATCATTTTTCTGACATCTATCATTTATTTTCAGAGACACAGACATAAAACAATTTTTATCACAATAAAATTATTTAACGAAACATCCAAAGAAACACTGGAACAACGTTATCAGGAATGTTCATTTCATAAAATATGTAATAATAATTATCCTTTTCAATCATATATTATGATGATCACTTAATATAAATTCCTATGAATAACAATGATTAAGGTGTGATTTAAATTCTAACTAACCAGAACTGTGCTCTTCTATACACATCGGCAGCAACAAATATTCCATCAACAAAGAAAGTATGGACACCTACCAAAGAAAAATACAAGAACATTTACACTTATCATAACATTTTACGAATTCTTTTTTCAAAGCCATTTCAAATGCATAAATTTATGTGTAGTTTCCTATTTATCTGATTTTATTGCAATCAAATCACCCATGTTTTCACTGTTGCTAAAAATAGTGTGCGATATATTTGAAAATCTTGTTAGTCATTGTTTTTTGTTAATGCATCTTTAATTTGGTCTATTGAAATATCAGAAGTTTTCAAGGATGAAGCTGACAAGAGAAGAAAAAACTAAGTTTATTTTTCAGTGTAAATCAATGAGTATAAATAAAATAATTAATAAACATATACCTACCTAAACATTGGATGGAAACATCTCCTTTAGAATTGACAGCAAACTCTCCAACCACCCATCCCTAAAAACATAAGGAAAGAACACTTGTCATCCATCACACAATCTTTACATTACTAGTGATATTTCTGTACAAATATTTTTTAAATATCTTTGCAAATAGACTCATTATTCAGACTCATAACAAAAACGGTTTTCCTGCAAGTGTTTTCTTTTCTCGATCAATTGGCCACACTATGGATGCAAAATCACACAATAATGACTGTGTTTGCCACCGAACATGCATCACTCGGATGATATTGTAGACAAATTTCAGAAGCCTTCTTTCTCAAAGAAATATTCTTCAGTAACCTGTCTTTTGGTATTCAAAAGTTGAATTTCTCCCTCGCTTCTCAAATCTAAGCTTATTAATAAGGAATTAAAAAAACTAAACCACTAAAGATCCGAATTCTGTCTAACTTTGATGTGACAAGTCACATACTTTGATTACCTTTAAAAATCACAACAAAGAGAAAAAAAACCTCACCTGCCATTCAGAGATGGCTAATGATCCCAGAGATGAAATCAATTCATTCCAGTTAACCTCAGGAGATATTTGGACATTTTCGCCAGCTTTCTAGAGAAATAATGAATAAGAAGGTGGTGAAAAACTACATCCAATGTTTTGTGATTGAAATCATTGTAGTTTTATGTAAAATAACTGACAAAATGGGAAACTAAACATACTAAGAATAAAAGATCCTTTGAACAGTTGCCATGGTGGAAGAGATAATTTTGTTTGTTTTAAAAATGAAAATATTATCAAATATGATATGATATGATTATAAATTTGATATTTATTGTTATTTTACAATCACATCAATATTCGCACAATTTACAATGGACGAGGGATAATCTGCACTTAAAGCAGCCTTACCTATAAGAAAATATATGAAATCATATTATTATGCTATAAATCCAAGAACTATATTTGCCATCGTCTATTCAAAGCTCATTTGGATTCATTTGCAATTATTATGCTTCTAATTCAGTTTCAGAAAAACAAACCTTCGGAGTAATAATACAAATCTTCAAATTAGCATCCACATATGATTAGTTTGCAAAGAATCTGTGTAATCTAATGCTGGAGATTACTTCCAAATTTTAAGTTAAACTTACTGTCTGAGAATATGTTTTCCACTTCACCGTCCCACCAGGCATAAGCTCAGAGTAGAAGGTCACCTTTCTACTGTACCTCTGCCTTGATGCATTCACTATACCTCCCCAGAATTCTAAAGGGTCGCCANTTCAATGACATGAAATGTTTAAAAAAAGATTATTCACACAAGCAGATATACACTTTTTTCTCTAAACACAAGGCCGAGAGTTTATCGTTGCATTCCTTTAAAACCATACTTATCGAGTTTATGAAGTAGAGAAAGTAGTTTATACAATAAATAACAAGACGGTTTGTTTTATTGTTAGATAAATGGAGACATGTGCAAATTATCTAACCTTGTATTTGAGCCACAACATACATTTGATTTGTCTTTATTAGTGATTCGCTTCTGTTTATAAATGCTTTCAATAAAATCTGGCATTGAAAAAAAATGTACAATTTTCTTCATAAGGTTCATAGGTCATTTCATGAGCCTACTCTGATCAAAGCAATAAGATAGAACAGTAAAATTAGCACTAATTTTATTATTTACGAGATAACCGCATGACCCTTTCTTACCTTTGCTTTGTTCCCCAGGACAATGCTAAGACCGAAACTAACAAAAGACAAAACTATCCTTATATCGCGCCCCCCGATTCCCGTCTCCGTCTGCCACCGCAAGGTGGCGCTATATAGATATAGATCTCCATTTTAATTCATTCTTCACAACCCGTACTGCTATCCTAAGGACGGAGGTTGCAGGGCCGGTGGGGGGGGGGGGGATAAGAGAGGGTCATGCGATTATCTCGTAAATAATAAAATTAGTGCTAATTTTACTGATTTACTGCAATAATCGCATGACCCTCGCTTACCTTTACTTTAAGTCATGTTACTGACCAGCACCGACAACCCTAGGGCGGAAAAAGAAGGCAAGAGGAGGAAGAGGGCTAGGAGGATTTCTTAGTGCCGAGATCCGAAAGCTCTTCATCCGCGCAGACGTCGCAAAGATAGAAGGAATGAAGGAGTTCTTAGAACGCCAAGAGGCTGCCTTCACAATGTCCTCTGTGCGAACGGCCGCGAGGAGGGCCCCTGACGACCTGATACTCTTGTATCGTGCGTTCTAGGCTCTCTCCCCGAAGATAAGGCTTCGGGGCCCGCCGCCTTCATACCCTCCACGATCCACCGAGAGATGGGAGAGGGGGAAGCAGCCGAGGACGGCCTCTACGTGGTGACAAAGGTTTGTCGTACGAACGTAGAGGCCGAGACTGGGACAAGTGTCACTTGAGTGCCCTGACTGGACACCAAACCTTGTCCTCAGGATTAGAGGAGAAGTGGAGAGTTTTGAGAGAGATCTCCACTGGGCCCGAGACGTGCGATTGATGCTTGGCATTACGGAGGTCTCTGGGCTAGCGAACCCCACGAGGTTCAAACCTCGTGTGCCCCGCAGCTGTGGTCAAGGCGTGAATAACACTATGACCCGGAGCTGCGCCACCAGAAGCACCGTCTTCACGGTCAAGTGGAGAAGGGGGCATCACCCCAGGGTTCGGATGGAGGGCGAGCTAAGGTTTCTAGAACCTTAGGCAGGCTCCACGTTGGGGCTAGAGATCTGGGCGACGGTCTCTTCAGAAGGAAAGACCGTAGAAGCGGCCTAATTCTAAAGAGTACGACCTCGAGAACCGTCCGGCAACCCATTGTGGCTAGCCACAATGGCAGAACGGTAGCCTCTGATCGTGGGGAGAGAGCCTTGTCGAATATGGATTGCGAAATCCGTCTATGACACCACTCGTCGAAGGCCGTGAGACGAGAGTTGTAGACTTTGAGGGTCGAATCTCGCCTACTCTCTGCTAGGAGCGAAGGGGCCTTAGCCGAGAACCTCGGCCCTACCGATCCCGCCCTGACCGAGGCCACGCAGTCAGGTGAGGACGGTCCGGGTCCTCCGAGAGGAGCCCGGGAGTGGTTGACTCACGACGTCCGGCCAAGGGCAGAGACCACGGATCGTCAACCCGGAGATTGAGTAGGCGTGGAACCCGGACAGTTAGGGGCGATCAGCAGAATCTGAGCTCTGTCCTTCCCGTTGATGGGGACACGCGGGCTGGGATTGGAGGGAGGGAAGGCGTAAGGACGCAGATCCCCCCCAGCTGATCGGGAACGCGTCGCAGGCTTTCGCGTTCGGATCCCAGGTCATGGCACCTTACCTCGGTAAACGATGGTTGATCTCGTTTGCGACAGGTCGAGGTCAGAAGGCCCCCATCTCTCTACGCGTAGTGGAAGAGAGACTGGTGAAGAGCCCCTACCGACGGAAGGGATCTGCCCCCGGGTAGGAAGTCTGCGGTGAGCCTTTCCTGGCCGGGGAGGTGTGTGGCTGATGGGAGGAACCCCGCGTCAGGCACCGCTTCCAGAGGCGGATCGCTAACCGATTCAGTCTCCAGGAGTGCGTCGCTCCTTGGCGATTGATGTACGCCGCCTCCCTCACATGTCGTGAGAATGAGGACGGAGTGACCTCTCAGGCGATCCTGAAGTGACTCAGGGAGGCCTGAACTGTCATCAACCCCAGAGCGTTGATATGGGGAAGGGTGCTCAGGTGAGACCCATCCCCCGCAACGTAAGTCCCTTCGCCAGACCGCCCCATCCCTGAAGGGAAGCGTCTGTGATGACGGTCACTGAAGGGAGAGGACTGAGGAAGGGCTTGTCCCTGGAGAGGGGGCGGGCATTCTTGCAAGGGCCCAGAAGACGGGTCACCCCGCGTGAGAGGGGACCGACTTCCGGAGGTGGCACTCCCTGTGTGAAGTACAGCCGGAGGTGCCACTGGAAAGGGCACAAGAGAAGGCGGCAGTTTGGACGAGATCCGTCCACTGGCCAGGAGGCCGCGAAGCGGCTCCACACCTTCGCCCTGGACCGGCGCAGCTCCCCTTGTCCCGAAGCCATGCCTACTCGGGCGGGCAACGTCCAGTTCGGCTCTCAAGTAGGCAGGCTTGCGGGTTGGAACAAGTTTCTTTGTCCCAATCGACCGCGACGTACCGTCTCTGCGTCCACTGGAGGAGGACCTCTACACGTTGTAGAGAGGTCCTTCGAGCTGGCTACCAGTCGCCAGTCGTCCAGGTAGACATGGAGTCTGAGCCCCTGCTCCCGAAGGAAGTCCGCAAGGGCGCCTACCACCCGTGTGAAGACACGCGGGGCCGGGCTCAGGCCAAACGGGAAGACTCGGTAACGAAGGTCTTGCCGAGGTCCGCAAGCCCCAGAGGTCCCCGATGCGGGATGAATAGGTACGTGAAGGTACGCATCCTGCAGATCGAGGGGCACCGCCCCATCCCCTGCCCGAAGCGAGGGGAGCAGCAAGGCCAACTAGTCTAGACGATAAGACTCGTCGGGGGTGCGCAGATCGAGCCTCTGTTGGGGAGCATTCTGAGCTATGATGAAGTCACTGCCTCACCGATCTCGAGTCGTAGCGAGACTAGATGCGGTAGGCGTAGTTCGCCCTAGCCCCGCCTTCCAGCCCGACGGCGGGAACCGGCGGAGGTGCTGGGGGAGGGCCCTTGTCACTTGCGGCCGGCGGCAGTGCCGGAGCCGAGTGACTCGGCCCACCCGACCCGGGTTGGTCCCAATGCCAGAACCCGTGCGCAACGGCGGGGTACGGGCCGTGACCCTGGTGGTTCGGCGCCGGCAGCGCTACCCACCATGGGTCCGGGTAACCGGAGCTCTTCCTTCTACTCCTAACTCGTTTCGTAATGAGAGGCTGGGTAGGCTGCTAAGCCGCGGAAGCGGCGGGGTAGCCACGGCGGGGGCTTGCTTCGAAGGTTTCTTCGAGGAAGATAACTTCTTCGCCCACTCCTCCGTCTGCTTCAAGTCAGACAGTTCGAAAGCGCCAAGCATGTGAACTTTCCCCCGTCGAGAAGGGGGTGCCGCTGGATTCAAGAGATTCTATCCAGGGCCTGACGTCCGGAGCATCGGACCGGCTAGGTGTCCGAGCAAGGCTCTCTGCCGGTCTTCAGTGCACCGGAGAGAAGCTGCTGCCACTTGCGGGAGACTAGGGCGACAAGAGGGAGTAGGATACTGTCAAGCGCCCTTGCGTCTTCCGTCGTACCATTCAGGTCAACCGAACGGGACCGAATGGGCAGTGGCATTGCTAAGAAGGCAGAGGGTCGCCAGAGCGGATGCCCCCTTCTACCTCTTGCAAACTGTGGTTGGCAGGGTGGTAGGCCTTGGCCTTGACCTATCTGCCGCCCCTCACACCCAACCGAGAAGCCTCCTTGGAGGCTCTCTAGGTGTGAGCGATGCCTCCGTGGGGGCGTCGTCGAACCCAAGCTGCTCCCGCGCTTCCTGACGGAATAGCTTCCGTAGTGTAAAGCGGGGGGCCTGCTCAGTCCGCGCCGCCAGCATGCACTCTCCAGTCTGGAGAGGCAAGGTCTGGCGGGCGTAGCCGTCTCACCGACGCAGTCCCCAGCAGAAGCTGGGGCACTCGGGGCCAGGTCCGCGGGCGTCTGGGCGACTGCGGCCGGTGTGAAGTCGTCCGTGTCAGAGCTTGGAGACTCCACCACCTGCACTGTCGCGCCTGCAGCCGTGCGGGGAGCGGGCCGAGGCGGAGGGAGTGCCGGTGGGCCACGATCACCAGACACCACCGCTGTGGCGTCGGGTTCCAGCCACCGATCTTGAGTCGTAGGAGCGACTAGATGCGGTAGGCGTAGCTCCCCGAGCCTCACCGTCCAACCCGAAGGAAGGAGCCGGCGGAGGCGCAGGGGGGAGGGCCCATCTCATTCGTGGCCGGCGTCAGAGCCGGGACTGAGTGCATGGGTCCACCTGACCCGGGTTGGTCACGGCGCCAGAACCCATGCACATCGGCGAGGTACGGGCCATGACCATGGCGGTTCGGTGCCCGAGGCGCTATTCACCATGGGTCAGGGTAACTGGCGCTCCTCGGGTCTGGGAAACCAGGGTATCGAGGGCCGGTTTTTCCCGGATATCCGGATATCCGGTTCGGGTCGGGTCGAATATCCGGTAGGCGGCAGCGGATGCCCCTCGTAAGAGGGAGCGTGGCCGCCTGCCGGGATACTAAGCCCTTGAATGGCGTTGCGTCATTCTGGGGCCCTGCGTCCCGATTCCGAACCGATGGGTAGCGGTGTTCCCGGCCTGCGGAGCACCACTAAGCACTGTTAGGGTCGTGCCACTCGGATCCCATCCCGAGTTCGGTTTCGCCGGCATTGGTCCCGCACCCCACNTCACCTTTCTACTGTACCTCTGCCTTGATGCATTCACTATACCTCCCCAGAATTCTAAAGGGTCGCCATCTACTTCGGCTTTTCCAATGACAAAAGGACCTGGAAAGCAACATGAAAAAAGTGTATAACATCTGATCTATAATTCCTAAAGACACAATAAGTAACAATGAAGATGCTGAAGCAAAAGAGAAAGGGTTATGGTTTAGTTGAACAGATTCCGTTATCTTCTCTTGATTTGGCACAATTCTATTTTTATTTCGAAAGTACAGAATTTGGTATAAATGCAAGACTAGCAAGAATCTTTACCATTGAAAAAGATAATTAGCGGAAAGTTATGACAGTGACTTGAGATTAGAGTTCATCATAACCATGTTATCATAAATTTGACACATGGGCAAGAAAATCAATGCAAGCATCCTGAACAACAAAACTGATCACCTATAAAATGAAAATGATATCCCATACAAATTTGAAAAGGGCTTAATTGTCGAGCATGTTTCAAAGAGCACAAAGTTAACCATATCAACTACAGCATCTAAAGGGGAAGTCATTAACAATTGTGATCGTAGCAAATGGGTTGAAACAAAATTTAAACAGGAAATCCTTCTCACAAAATTGATTAACAGTCTTTGATCCATGGAGAGTTTCATCATTTGCAATATTACCAAACATTTATTTTGAAATTACAAGATATGTAGAAACTTATGAGAACTATGTTTCATGATCTTACCTATAAAAGACCACTGATTCACAAATTCACTAACTTTGCCTAACAGCTTTGCTGATTGCTTAAAGCAGGTTGTAGCCTTTGCTTTCTCTCCTTTCCCTGAATAAATTTCTCCAAGATACGACCTATATTGGAGACACAGGATATGACATTCAAGCAATCAAGTAAATTTACATAGGAAACATATCTACAAAATTAGAAATTAGAGCAAGCGAATTAGTCTACAGAGTTATCCAAAGTGACAGACAGGCCAACATTCATCGTATAAAATCATTGCCCAATTTTTCACAGTCAGTTTGAAAAGATCTACATACATCCCAATGACTAACAATTTTAATGACATGGCTGATGTTTCAAGTTTAGGTCTTCCCAGTAGTCATACAGTATTTATGTGTAATTTTGTATTGCATGTTTTCCTCAAATGTTTCAATTTCATAACACATGTTTTGACATGCAATTGAAAAGCAATATGTAATACACTTTAATTATATATACAAATGCTGAAGAAAAAGTCCTGAATATGACATTAACTATTTTCTAAAATTGCAATGTATTACCTTATGAGAGATGAATAAATGCTACTTGGTAGCTCTAAATATACTCACCAATTCCAGCCATTCAAGTTTGATGTCGACAATGACTTTAATAAACATCCAATTGCTTGCTCTACCTGTATCAAAGAGAAACAATATCTTGAAATGTCTTTCATGAAAGAATTGTAGCTGGCCTAAGAAACATATTTATTTAACAATTTCCTTTTCCATATCTATTGCTGGTAAGTTGTCCTTAGAAGACTTGGATTATCATTTTGAAAATTATCAAAATGGCATATATCAATTTTGTAATTGTCATTATGGTGGTAAATAAATGATGCATTTGTAAGTAGCTAGATGAAATGTTCACAATAATTGGGGTAGAGGACAATTTAGAGGAATGACTGAGAAACAGAGGGTTCTTAACTTTCAATACCTTACATGTATATCTCATATTCAGAATAACCTAAGGAATGATCCATAAGTAAACTCTTATCAGAATAAGTTTAGGTTTCAATGAGAATTTAATCTTCATTTGAATACTTCAGATTTGGAGGAGGTATCAGATATTTTGCATTGGTATGATACACATGGATCCTGGAGAGCAAACTTATCAATCGTTAAAATAAATCAATGTTTTAAATATCATGAAGAGCAGGGCGAAGCGATACATTTACCTTATTCGAATAGTATAACTGCTGAATGCTGTTATAAGATGTTGATTTGCAAGTTGCATCGTATTTCGGACCCTCTTTCTCAAGGAGCTGTGCTGCTGCTTTCTGTGGATTCAAAATGCAAACAATGAAATAAGAAGCACATTGTTATTAATTTGACAAAGTGTGTTTTTACCTCTTCTATAGAGTATAAATCTGAAGTTAAAATAATTCACAAAAGAAGTTTTCCATGAACAGGATAGAGAACTAACTGTTAGATCTTGAAATATTTTTNGGTTTTGCCGGCATTGGTCCTGCACCCCACACGCGTGGGGGGGTCCTTGCCGACTAACCGTCTGGGAGACGGACGTCCCGTCTCCCAACCCTGTACCGGGCCCGCTGGCACCGGCACTGCGCCTCCACTGTCCGACGGAAGGGCGGGGCCCTCCCGTCGGGAAGCAGAAGATATCGGCCTTCTCTTGGGTAGCGGTGCTCCCGGCCTGCGGGCCACCACTAAGCACTGTTGGGGTCGTGCCACTCGGATTCCATCCCGAGTTCGGTTTTGCCGGCAATGGTCCCGCACCCCACGCGCATGGGGGGGGGTCCTTGCCGACTAACCGTCTGGGAGACGGACGTCCCGTCTCCCAACCCTGTACCCGGCCCGCTGGCACCGGCACTGCGACTCCACTCGCTTACCTCGGATCCCGGAGGATTAACGTTACCGTCCGAGGACAGATCCGTGTCGTTCTGATGACGCCCAACCGGACCGAAGGGACGAAATCGCAGATGAACCTTAGTCCAGGTTCTAGGCTAACAGGGGATCTGTAAGATCCTGCGCCACTCTAAGGGCGCAAGATCAACTCCCAGGTTCCGTGTCTACGGAATCTGGAAGAGAATTACTTTCTAAGTACTTCCGTAGAAGAACTGAGAAAGGTAATAATATTTAGTGAAGTCCGCTGGTTTGGCGGAAGGTCAACTAACAAGTCCGATTCTCTGGCGGACTAACCACGATAATTAATTTTTACACTAAGTCCGGCTTATTAATGACAGACGTTACAAATTTTTCTAAGTTTGACAATTTGGCAGGCCAAGAACAACTAATTATCACAACCCAAGTCCGGCTATTTTGGCGGCCGAGTAATGTTATAAGTCCGAACCTAGGAGGACTAGTAGAAGTTTATCTGTTCTTGAAACAAAACGACTAAGTCCGTAACGTAAGGCGGACAAACAAAAAAATGTCTACGTCCGGCGCCTGTAGACTGAGAACAAAATGGTTTTTTTTTTTCACAAGTCCGACGGTTCTGTGGGACTGAGAGAATTTTTTTTTTTTTTTAATTTTCTCTAAGTCCGTCGGCGGAATTAAATTCAGGCGACAGAGTACCAAACTGAGGACTAGAGAAGTCGCAGTAGTCATACACAAGAGGAAGAAAGCAAAAACAAAATGGCGCTGACCCTTATCCCGGAAGTCTAACGCAACCGGAAACGGAAAAACTGCCACGTGGCGTTACTTGCGCCCGTGGTAGAATTAAACAACCACAGAATCAAATCAAAGTACAGATTTTAGTTTACAAGAGTCATGTATTTAATTAATATAAGGAACACCCTTCCTAGAACAACACCCCACACCTCGGAGCAGCGTCAGAGAGACGAGAGTTTGATTGTAAGTCGGCTCTCACACGCAACTCCACACCCTGTAGGTTATACAATGGGAGGCAACTGGTTGATTCTACTGACGTTTAAGTATAAAAACAAGGCCTAATTTCTACAAAAAGAAGGGTGGCACTTAATATAAAATCTCTCAAATGAACACTAAGCGTAATGAGGAATTTATAAGCGCAGTTCTGTTCAATTATTGACGCCAAAAACGCATAAGGAAAGGTCTCACTCGAGAGCGAATCTTGACACGTCTGGTCCTTAGCAAGGCGATGGTGAAGAATGAATTAAAATGGAGATCTATATCTTTATAGCGCCACCTCGCGGTGGCAGGCGGAGGCGGAAATGGGGGGGGGGCACGATGTAAGGATAGTTTTGTCTTTTGTTAGTTTCAGTCTTAGCATTGTCCTGGGGAACAAAGCAAAGGTAAGAGAAGGTCATGCGATTATCGAAGTAAATATCAAATTTGCAAACTCCCAAAGGTTTATTAAAGCCCGAGTACAGTTTTGGTAAGAGCGAATATTTTCATCACCATAATTTATCTTCAAATCTATATGAAATGAACTATAGTATCATAAACATATTACACAAAAGATTGTGCGAAAAATGAACGAGTTTTGGAAACGCTATAACCTAAAATGTGCCATTTTTTTCAACATTTTCTTTCTTGATAAAGGACAACTTCCCATGCTCAGAATTGGATGAAAATTTAAGATATTAATTGTTGCGTATATCTCTATTAGTTAGGCGGTTTAGCTCCAATATTATGAGGAATTGTGCACTTTTTGATACAAGCACCAAATTTGGCACACAGGTAAATTTGCATGCTACGAAAATTTTCAGATATTGGGCCACTCAAAATTCCGTCTCCAAGTCGGCCATTTTGGATTTCAAAATGGCCGCCATTCGAAATTTACATTTGTGAATATCTCTGGCTCCAATAATGCTATCGACTTGATTTTGGTGTCTAAATTTATGTTTTTATGGGCAAGGAATCCGATGGTAGCAATCTCCATAGCGTATTTTCTACCAATTAGTCGCCATATTGGATTTCAAAATGGCCGCCATGTGAAATCAACATTTGCGAATATCTGAGGGTGTGATAATGTTAATGACTCAATTCTTGGATCTAAATATATGTTTTGGGGGCCGATGAATCAAATGATGAAAATGTGCATTATATTTTCAACCAATGGACTGCCATATCGTATTTCAAAATGGCCGTCATATGAAATCATACAATCTTAACCTAGGGCTGAGTTGACAATAAAACAGAGTAGTGAGGTGGCTTGCACTTTGTGATACAATGACCAAATTTGGCACATAAGTACTTTATAGCATGTTTTAAACACTTTCAGATATTGGGCCATTTGGAATTTCATCTTAATGTCCGCCATTTTGGATTTTAAAATGGCCGCCAAATAAAATCTAGATTTGTACTTATCTGTACAAGAAATGCTGCTATTTAATTGATTCTAGTGTCAAAATACATGTTTTCAAAGGCAAGGAATCCAATGGTAACAATCTGCATTACATCTCATTATCCGATGGGCGGCCATATTAGATTTTAAAATGGCCCCCATTTGAAATCTACATTTGTACTAATCTGTGAGTGAAATGCTGCAAGAAAATATTGACTCAATAATGTGGTGTAAATATATGTTTGTGGAGGCAAGGAATCCAATGGTAAAAATTTGCAATACATACAGTGTAATTTCAACCATTGGTCAGTCACATTGGATTTCAAAATGGCCTCTATTTGATTTAAATTTGCAATCATCTGCGGGTTTGACGCTTCTATTGACTGGTTTCTATATATATATATGTTTCGTGAGGCAAGCAATCCAATTGTATTGATCTGCATTGCATTTCTTTATCTAATTAGATTTCAAACGACGGCCATTTTGAAATTCAAAATAACTGTCATTTGAAATCGTAATTTGCACTTCTGTCAGTGTTTGTCTAATGGCGCTACTGATTTGATTTCCATGTTCATATGTAAATGTTCTTTAGAGGGCAAGTAATCAATAGATCAATGTGTATTCTTTTACCAATATAGAACTCTTGAATTTATGGTATACATGTATTTTATCAATAGACTGCCATATCCAATTTTAGAATGATGATGATGACAATGATTATGGTGATGATGATGAAGATGATGATGATGATTGCCTCTTAACAGCGCCTGTGGCAATTACTCAAAATAATGTCTCACAAATTCCAATGTCCTAATCAATACTGTGGGTAATCTTTCGGTCAAAAAACTCGCAACGGATTAGGGAACAAATAGATCTAGGTTAGGTAGGACTTGAAGGTTTCTTGGTCCTCTGCTCTCCTAATAAATTGGGGAAGGCTGTTCCCAAAGATTTGGTCAAGACGTGAGAAGTCTCTTTCACCCCAGTTTGCATCTCTGGGAGCTAGATTCCACTCAGCAATGCTTGGACTGTTGATATGAGACTACATGACGGCTTGTGCCAAGATAGAAGGTCTGATATGGAAATGAGGAGCTTCCTCTGGTAGCTTGGTTCAGACATTGACCAAACCTATTTTCACTTTGACTTCTCTTGACCATCATGTATCGCAGAAACTGCCTCCGTTGGAGGGAGCAGAATTTCTTTAGTCCTTGCTAAGAGTTTCCTCGCGGCCATGGTCAATGTCCGTGCATTTACTGGTTTGAGCATACAGTATGATCTCTCATTGCTCTGACGCAGAGGATAACTACAGCAGAGACACAAACAAAATCTTAAATTCAAGCCTCATCTACACTGCCAATGTAGTCTAAGTTTACTTCTGACAAAGCTGGACACAGTGTCGCATCAAAGTAGAAGTCGAACCATTGACAGTGAACGAACCTTCTCTGGTCATAGTCTAGCTGCCATTTCATTTACAGCAAGGTATCGGAAACTACATTAAGCTTGTTCCGAATGCCAGTCGTATGTTGTCCTCTTGTTGCAATTCATGTACTTGTGAAACCAACCCCAGTAAGTTCCCGGTACTCTCATTATTTATCCCCTTGCTTTTCCAAGCGGCCATCACAATTAATGCTCACCATGAAGACTCAACAAAACGACCTCCACTTATTGTGTGATCATACATCACAGAACTTAGTCTGTACTGCCACCTACATTTCATCCCTTGTGGATGCTGACTTCAACCTGAAAAGGGAATGGAATCTTGGCAAAAGACAACACTTTCTGTCCACTTTATGATGATCCCTGGTACAAAGATTCATCAGGTTTGCGTTTCAGAAAGCTTTGCGTAGATCTATGCATGACTCTATGATATTCTGGTGATCCTTGCTCGCACTATATCGCACCGGAAGAAGGGTAACAAGTCGGTTGTACAGTCGCTCGTAGACCTGCGCAAAGCTCTTATGAAACACAACCTATAGGTGTCAAGTTTTCCCGCAAAGCATGCACCTCTCTGACTACGATGTGGGGTGGGCCATTTAAGCTATCAGCTGATTATCAGTGTGGAATAACTGATCAAACTGCGCGCCACATTATTTCCCAGTGCCTACATGTAGGAGATCCAAGGGACCTGGCGAGCTCAAGTCAAACAAGGTCAGAGTCGCCTTCATTAAGACACTTGGTGATGTAACCAGGCTTCTATCTTTTTTTTGTAATATCAAAGAAGAGCAGTCCTCTGAAAGTTTAAATGAGGCAAGTGAGGTCATGTCTGAAAGACACGGCTTCCTGTACTCTGCCTCTCATTAATAGCAAGTTACCTGTCCTCCCATGCCAAACCATACCAAAAAGGGATGAAGAACCTAAACAGCTCAGTCTTCTTGCTGTCCACTCAAAGAGAGTCCTTGGTATGGCTGCAACCGTCATCACGACTGTCCGAGTACAATGACTCTGGACCATTTGGTTAGTGGTTTATGCATTTATTTGAACACTTCAGATTTAACCTTCAGGCAATTATGTCTGATGTTGATGTTCACCCGCCAGAAAATATTCTGAACCTCTGACACAATGTTGTTGCTCCGCGTATTTTCTTGATAAAAAAATAAATCCCTGCTGGTCTCCAAGCAACCATGCTTGATGATGAAAAAAAATCTGTACCACTGCTACTGAAACTACAAATACAATTGCCACTACCACCATTACCACCACTAGATCTATTCATCAGGTCCTAAGACCATCATGCCAACAACTTACAGAGGACCTTCCTCCAGACATAGATGTGCTCTCAGTAGAAGACAAATAATACAATGATTCAACCGTAAAGATTTCAGCAAAATCTGAAAACCCATTCAAAAGTTATGGATTTTCCAAATTTTGAATTCCCCCTCTCATTGGCTCCTTAAATTGGTAACCTACAGGTACAAATGGCTGCCAAAATTGAGAACTCTCCATTCAATTTGTACACCAAATTTAACATTTTGATCCTATCAGAGAAATGTAGACAAGGAATCAGCAGGATTCATTACAAAATGCATGCAGAAACAGAATGTCCATACTCTATTCAAACAGAAAATATACATCCTAGAAAATCTCTGCGTTCAATTAGTGAGTTTTACATGTTGACAGCCATTTTGTGCCTGTAGGTTGCCAATTTAAGGAGCCCATGAGCGGTAGTAAACAAAACTTTGAAAATTCATAACTGTTGAGTAGATTGTCTGATTTTGCTTAAATTTTTATTTTCATCATTGTATTTTTTCCATTCACTAAAAGCACATCGATGTCTCGGTGGAGTTCCCCTTTAAGGAATGGCTATTTTGAAATAAAAT
>BQKZ01000010.1:87442-108417 GCA_036244855.1 Temnopleurus reevesii
AGAGAGGCTTACAATGACAATGACAATGGTTTAATTGGACCCAATATGACAAAACATTACTTATTGGAATCATTTGTCAAATAAATATTACTACGCCAATCATCGGATAAGTTACATGTGCGTATAATACAATCTTTGCACACTGCTAGAGTTGCCCATTTTCCTGAAAAAAAAATATTCGGGGAAAGTTGCGGAACAGCGGCCTGTTATCACCCGGGAGTCCTGCTATAGTGTTCTTTCATCATTGGTAAAGTGACCCTATTTATAGTATACCTCTCGAGGTTGTTGAAGTGATACGAAACAACGGAACACAATATGATAAAAGCGATTCAACTCACTGAGCTCAGGGGTCAACGTTTATTAATATTATATGAGAATAAGATTGAACATAAACAACATACATATATGTATGACATGAATTGTCAGAATCATTCCCAAATTGTAAAACTATCTATTTTAACTTTAATTGGCTTAAACAATGTTGACAGCATCATATTCATGATACCCTCCCATGCCATAACTATCATACATAGACCCATTCTTAATTTCTTCAGGACACACGTATAAATCAAGATCATGCACGGGCCATATCAAGAAAGATGTTATAAGATATCTCAGGATTAGATTCTGTACTCAAGAATGATAACTTTTTTGGAATTATGTTGCTCATTCTCAAAACCAAATGGTCAATACACGATGTCCCATAAAATTATACCAAACACATGCCCTGTATGAGAGTGACGTCTTAAACTAAGGTTGGCTATTTTATTTTGCATTATATGGGGTATAGATTTTGATACTTTTTGTTCGCAGAAGTATTCAACAAGTCATGGAATATGTTCAATTTAAAAAAAGGGAAACCCATTTTGCGAGAAGCCGTTGACTAATCTGCAAGTCGAGACATTGCAATGTCGTCTTTGGTCTTTGGTACCTAGGGCATAACTGAATTAAGAATGGTTTTACCATACAAAACTAATAAACCGTGTATGACACTTTAATTTCAACCATAGATATTTGTGATTTTTTTCACATTTAAGGAAAAATAAGAAAAATCAATTAAAAAAGAACGTAATTTTGCTATGTTGCAATACTTGTGGCATGGGAGGGTACTTTTATTAGTCGACTGACATCGAGCACACCCCCCCCCCCTCCATCCCCTTTTGTTAAAAATGATAATTTGTTTTGTGATGTGTTCCTGCATGATTTAGGAAAATTCCGGGACGAGTCAAAGAACTGGAAACATTTCATTAGAAGAGACATGATTGATTTATTAAAATAATGGTACAATGTTATCCCATTGACGGTGCAAACTAAATCCAGCACTGGGAACACATTTTAGGGTGAAATGTTATTACCTTTTTCATAAACGAACAATATTGCACCTTTTCTTCATAAGTTTTGCAATATATTTCAAGGATATCTTTATTCCAAGCTCAGGATGCTCTACCGACTGAGCCGCACATCTCTTCTTCATGACCGATGGATGTGACATCAGAACTTATCCACTGTGAATCATTTATTTACGAATTTTTATCATTGATAAAAACTTGTTATATTCGAGCGAAAAGAAACCCACACAATTGTGTTTACTATTTTTTAGATACATTTTATACACAATGCACGGGGAGTCGTTTAACACGATAGCACATATTCCGTCAAAATTTCTGACAAAAAGATCACATAATCTGTGAAAGTTCACACTTTTTAAGGGATTGCCTAAAACTAGTTTTTCAAGCTATGCGCAACTAAGCGCAATATATGCGCAAGCTATGTGTAATCTCGTCGTGCCAGTTCGTTTCAATGCTGACATAAATGGGCACGCATTCGTGAACTCGTCGTGTCCTATGCGTGAACTGGTCATGAACAGTGCAAAAGCCTCCCAGATCGTGCCCCAAAATGGCACGACTTGTCACGACAAAATCAAGGCCAAAAGTCGTGCAAGTTTCAGTCTGGCTTGATAATTTCATTTTCATCGTCAATGTTTGATAATTATTTTAACAATGTACAGTTGTTAATGAGACGAATGGCCCCTCTCTTCTCTAAAATAAGAAAAAGTTTGTGTTCGATTGGGATTGCATGAGGATTTGTTGTATAATTCATTTTTATATCCGGCTCGTAGTAATGATGGGGAATAGTTCGATTATATTCATCTTTGTAGAATGGATAGAATCCGAAGAGAGAAATCTCGTCGCATATTTGAGTGGCGGCGGCGTACATCGCGAGACCAGATGAAGGGAATTGGAATTTCCAGAGCCTTTGAAAGAAAAATAAAGGAAAAAAATTTGATATAAAATTTTATATCATGTTAACTAGAGAGAGAACAAATTTTGTCCAGTACTACCTGTTTATGGTGGGATTCACTGAATTAATGGGGGTGTTTGGGGATTTTAATTGACCCCTTCCCTATCTTGCGTGTGTGAGTGTAATGAGGGGGTGGGGGGATGAGGTACCAGTTATAGGTTGCATTTCTGAATAAATATCTTAAGTAAAATAGGTGCGGCTTAGGTGTGGTATATTGTATAATGAATGCATAAGATACAGTACCTGATGATCCAAAAAATTTGACCCATGCTCTTTTAAAAATTCCTACTTTATTTTTGTTAAATCCCGATAAGATTTTTTTATTCTGATTTTATTATTATATCTCAATCAGTCAAAAGTTTTCGCTCACCCGTTTCAAAGCAGGTTGATGACGTAAACATCGGTAAATGACATATTTCTGCCCTCACTGTCTTCGCCACTCAACCCTGGATAATTGATGCTTGATTAATTTTCAAATACTGTTTTCAATAAAAAAAGAAAAAAAAATAAAAAAAATTATTATTGAAACATATTCCCCTGTAATATCGACAAAAGTTGGCTGCATCACGACACGACAAAAACTTACTTTCTTGACGGACCCATTGGTTTCAAAGGACTGTAAGCTAGTCTGAGCTGGAGACCATATTTCTTCCAGAAGAAGTGGAGAGCGTCTTTTATGCCTTCGAACCAGTGTTTGAACAGCCACAATGTACCTCCATCCAACATCTTCAGTCTCTGTACAAGGCACTCACAGTCGCAAGAAATGGTTGCCGGTTTTGGCGGCAAATTGGTGGCGTTGCTTAAAGGCGCAACTGGCATTTCAGACTGCGTCATGTTCCGATAGCATGCGAATAGCTCTCTCATCTGTTCCGTGTTCATGGTCATAAACGTGACCTTTGACCCAACATCTGATGCATATTCATTGCCGAACTCTGCCAAGTTCATCCTGACGATGATGTCCATGTTGTCTATGACGTCACCGCAATGGCTGCTCAGGAGAATGCCCCCATTTCCAACGATGGCACAAGACTTGACCCGATGTTCTATCCAATCGCTTTCTGTCGATTTTAGCTTCTTGAGCTCTGCAAGTTTGGTTGTCAGTTGGATTTGTGTGGGGTCCATGTTCAGCGGGAATATTCGGACGGTCTGCCGCGGTTTTAAGACTTTCTCCACCTTTTTCCTGAACGACAATGGAGAAGATGGGATATCATCACTTTAAACATGACCACCCGAAAGTGTGGACAAACTGCACCAATCTCGATATACATGTGAATGATTTAGAAAAAATAGCCCCTTATTGGTGCTTTGCAGAATTGCAGGAAGTGCGATAAAACTTATGCTGTCAATTCTGTGTACAAAGGCAGCTATCTATGACATTTGTACAAATTTCTGATCTGGGCCCCGTAACATAAAGGTTTGCGATTAATTGCTAATCTGATAGCGATTGATATCAATCGCAAGTCTATGGCGAATCATGTACTAAAGTTTGCAATTGATCGCAAAATCAAATAGCGATTAATCGCAAACCTTTATGTTACGGGGCCCTGGAGACATGCAGAGCAGATATTGATCTACGATTGTGAGGCAATATGTAAAGATTTGCACTGTGAGATTTTGAGAAAAAAATGATGAAAGGAACACATTTGAGTACAAATCTACAAAAATAACGAAATAAAAAGTTCAATCCCCTGTTATTCATCCCAAAAGTTTACTGGAACAAGAAATCCATTGAAATACTTTGTTGCAAAATAACGTGTTTTTTTTCATATACAACAATAATGAGACTTGCCATATGGTGTTCCCAATTAATTTCAAATTAACTACAGCTGTATTTCCAAAAACATTTTAAACTTATATAATGAATTTTATTTTGCCCAAAATGTCCGTGATTTTGACGAAATTGAATGCTCGAATTGTTAAATCACTTAAATCACTAAATTGGCTAGGAAAACCTTAGTTTACCTCATGAATGTGGTCGAAGTTTTGTTGAGTGGATGTAGTTTTACCGGCTCTTTGTCAATCACCTGCTCGGACGCAGATGACACAACCACTTTTGATGATAGTTGGCGCACATTTTCTGGGAAAAAATGCCAAAAAATAAAGTTCAGTATTCAAAATTAATGGTAGGGAGTGGGGCTTGTCCCATCATTACCTATTTTTGGGAAGGCTAGAGTAGCGAGGAGGGCGCGGATTGGGGTTGATTCAGGTTGAACGGTCCAAAAGGGGTTCGCTGTCTGGTTAAAAAAAAAGAAGAAGAAGAAGGATCACGGACCTTAAATAAAATCCCTTGTTAATCTATCAGTCAAGTTAGGTAACACGCGAGCAATGTGAGGAGAGGGGGGGGGGGGCGCTAACCCCTGGGTCAGAGCAAGGAGGTGCCAATTTTTGAGGACCCTTTGAGAAGACCCTAAAAGTGCCAAACATGCTAAGAGGGGCGTCAACAGCCAATCGTGGGTGCGCACAAAATATCAACTAAATATAACAACAAATTAATTTTTTTGTCATCACTATGACGACATTTACAGTAGTTGTCACTTGAGTCAAGTAGAACAAAGAAATGTTACATTGTATTCATAAATGTACACTAGGCACTTTAAAACTATGTTATCGGAAATGCAATTAGCATAATATTATAACATAGCATTGCAAACAATTTTCCTTCTAGATCAACTGGTACTTGGTAGGCTAGCTCTGAATAGAGCTCATCGAAGTGATTACAGCATTATTTGTGTTTTTTTTTTTTCTTAATGTTCAATGATTTTAGCACATGAATTCGCATCTATATTTTGTATTCTGGAAAACGAGACATTTTATTAAATCTTACCTTTCATATGATGGCTATCATTTTCTATTATAATGACAGGGTTCAAGTTCCACAATACAGCACAAACCATTACCGCAAGTATTATTAAGCCAAATAGAATGGCGAAAAATTGTCGAATCATGGTTCATAAACTTGTTATACACCGGATTATCAGCATGGAATATGGAAACCATTCTTTCCCACATCGCTCAAAGTCAGTGGTGGTGTTGTGTGACTGCCAAAAAACTTTGTGCAAAATACCTCTGCTATTCAACTTGTGAAAATAAAACATTACATTTGTCCATTTTGAAAAGTCCATAGGCAAAAGTAAATATAGATGATCACAAATATCACAGATACAAACTCATGCTATAACAGTGACATAAATAATCGACTCAAAATAACCAAAATAACTGAACGCCTCTAAATGCTGGAGAGTTCAGAATCGTGTATTTTGATTTCTGAAGGTCAATATTTCCAGCTCCGTGCATTTCTTTTGAAATGAATGCTTCCAAGTTGAAAAAGTCTTGTGTGTTTCATCAGGGTCGTTCAACCATTGTTATTCTTCGTCACCTTTCTTCTCAGTGCGTCTAGCTTTTATCATTGTCAACAATATTGTATTCGTCTAAAAAAAAAAAGTTAAAACTGTATTGCTGACCGAGGCTATACCTTTTGAAATAGTCTGTAACTTGTTACGCCCCAATTCAACTTTCAAGTGTCGCATATCGAAGCTCAACATTCCAACGTATATAATTTGGAAAGCGCCACCACGATTTGTGTACAAAAAAATCTCCCTCAAAGGTAATTTTCGTAGACAAGAAGGATGTACACAATTGGAAATTTGTTATTAAAGACAATGGCAGGAAATTTCACAATATATTTCCTAACGGGGCAAATATTGCCAAGATTGAATTATTTCGATGTCCAAGCGAAATTATGGTGAAACGCTATGACCAATCGCAATTACTCTAACAGTATTAAGATATCAATTTGACAGAAAATGGTAATTGATAAGGGTAAATGTCGTCAGCGTTTCCACGAACCGACCTATATACGGGGGCTGCTGCTTGAAAAGCGTAAAACCCCGACATAGCATCAAGTACAATGTCATAAAACTTGCATTCATTTTATTTCAATAGCATTTATTTCAATTTTTGAAAACATTTAATATATATGTCATAATAACGACTCGTGCTCTGATTTTGATCGCGAAGACTGATGAAGAAACCAATTTTAATATACACCTTCTTCCTGAAGAGGGTGGAGGCTATATTCTCAGAAGTGTAGACAGATACCAGTCCACACTGTCAAAAATCAATCATTTTGCCAAGTGTCAAAAATCAAAACGAGAACATTTTTTCCGACGGGATTTTCCATGGAAAGAATGATTGGGAACTTTTCTGTTTCCTTCTCGTGTATTCAACGATTGCTTTGGCATGTTTGGTGAAAACAAATGGCAAATTTGGTGATCTATCATGGGTGATATTTTGTCCGAGATTTAAGTTTAGCTGCTTTGATGTAATATGCTTGAAATCCATCACTTATCCATCCCTTACGTATTATTGCATTATGCACAAATTTCTTATTTGTTTTCTGATTAAACCACTATTTTTTCATCTGTTCGTATGATTGCCCTGATTTTATTCAATTTAGAAACTAAATTTTCAGACCCAGACCAAGAATTTAAGTACGCATCTAACACACATTGATCATAATTATACCATCCATCAGTCATGTCAGTCTCTGAAGACTCATCCCTCTATCTCTCTCTCTCTCTCTCTCTCTCTCTCTCTCTCTCTCTCTATCTATATATCTCTCTCTACCTCTATCTCTCTCTTACGCACACACACACACACACACACATTTACACACCACACCCTCTCTCTCACTCTCTTTCTCTTTCTCTTTCACTCTCTATCTCTTTCTCTCCCTCCCAGTCTATCTCTCTCTTTTCCTCACAAAATAAACATTTTCAACAATAAACAAGTATGACTTTCTTAAAAATTAGAGTAAGGTTTTATTACAAGTTTCAAGATAGACATTTGAGAAATTTCATCAAACTTGATGATTGATTATGATTTAATTATAGATACATGAATGTGAGCTCATTTCGATGTATAGCACAATACAAGAACCAAAATAATTCAAGAACACAAACAAGTGATTACAATAGGTGTTTGTAATTGAAGAGAGGAAAGAATGACAAAGTCACGAATATCTTTTAATTGTCAACTTATATCCAGCGTAGAGTTGATTCATTTGACAGGTGCGCAGAGATACGCAAGGGATACGCTTGAATAACGCCAGTATATGCGTATGTCGAGCGTAACTAATTTTGCAACATAATAAGGTAATTGTGTGACTGACCTTTTTCCGATGAATGTAACATTCTAACCGATATTGCACACGTTTCATTTTCTGGCATAAGATATTGATAACGTCAAACACGGAAAACATAAAATGATCATAATCATGATAAAATTATATGGATGTTTGAAATGCAGATGGAACCGAATTTCAAGATGATCCTACCATACTAATAAAGATGCAACATGACACAAGGACATAATCACACTATCATCGGACCGTTATGAATGAAAAATATCCCCAAAGCATGAAAGAAATATTAAGGATATCATTGCATAAATTGATATTCCTATTCATTCACAATCAAACATAAGGTTTATTTTCAATATGCTACAACACATATATGATAAATAGAAAGCATTGTTGTATTGTAAGATCAAAATCAACTCTTAAAACCTGAATAGCAGTGCTGTATGAATGGCAATAATGATTGTTATATTATCGGCTGGATGGTATTCACCAATTGAAATTTAATGTTTTATATGTCACTATATTAGTGTTATCATGATCGGGTAGAAGTACCAAAAATAAACACTGGAAATGCAGATTATTTTAAAGGATCATCGTTTGAAGCATATATTCCTTTTTGTCATATCAATGTGTTAAATGCATTTGTTAGGCAGCAGTGCTCCCATGTAAAACAGGCGTGTACGCTTGAATGGGACTACCCTGCTTCTTATAAAGAGGACAATAAATAAACAAACATGAATAACGCATCCGTTTTCCAACACTATATTCCGATCGATGAGCGAAATTACTAGTAGTTCATGGCCCAGGCCTACAATACGTGGGCCGTAAATTGTATTGCGCAGATTTGAACATGTGCCGATGATCAAATGAATTTACAGATTGAAATTGGGAAACATCTGTGTTGTCAAATTGGTTATAAACATATTTATATTGCTGAAATAAACTCACATTCCTCCCGTCCTAGGTCGTGTATCGCTTTGCTGACACAGAAGATAATATACAGTAGAAAAATTGATAAGAATCAGGAATTCTGAGTTTTGCAGAAACCTTTCTGAATAAGTTTACAATTCAAACATTAGACATAGGATATTGCTTGTAATATTGGCTCGAGTCGGATCATCAATACGTTGCCGAATTATCTGATAGCTAAAAGTGATACAAATTCTTTGAATTTTACTTTTTTAACCATTGACTACACTCTTTTACAATTTTACCATGAGTTGGGCATATTTTGACCAAAAGCTATGCGGAAACTAACTGCCCGGTTTTGGGCAAATTTTTACACATCTTTTTTTTTTTAAAGAGCGTACCGCAAAATTTACATAAACAAACGTCAAATTATTCTGATGATATAATTAAATATTACATAAGGATTATTATGGTACTAGTCAAATAAAAGTCCTGTACTATATAACAAAAAATAAGTTTAATGTAGATTTCCTGGAAATTGCATTATATATATATATATGTACTCGAGATTTATCCGAGCAGCCCCAAGTATTAGAAAACATTGCCATTTGTTATCGTCAGGCAGTTTCATAGGACAAATCGTAATTGTTCTAAGTGATTGGATTTTAAGCTTGGTATAAGTAATTCAACCATTAGCCTTCATCCGTGTCGGGTATAGGAGTTAATGTCAATCCATTAAAAGTGTTTACCGGTCATTAAATGCATTCACATGTATGCAGTGATATTCATGTAATTTCTCATTAATCTTGTATGCAAAACAAGATGATGTACTAGTAGTCATCCATCACATTTATGATTTGACATGCATTACTGTAATCACCAAACATCCTATTATAAAAAAAAAAGAAGTGATCACACCTTTCCTATTTCAAACACAATACCGCAGAATCGGGGAGGGGGCATGCAGATGCTGCCCAGTAAATATAAGAAAGTGAAAAATACAATTTTGTATACACGTTTTCTCCACTTATGAAAACTTTACACGATCCCTGTGCTATTTAACCATCTACTGAGCTATGCAGTACCTCTTACATTGTCTTGTGAGTGACCGATGAACATTACGTAATCAAGACCTTTTGTTATAGCCTAAGCTATAATTTGACTTTTTTTTTTTTGGTCTGGAGTGCCGTACCGCTTGATAGGAAGACGGGAAATGCGTTTCCATCGTTCATGAATAGTAATTGTATGTTTGATTAATTATGGATCCGTCCATCGGTCGAAAGCAGTGATCTGCTCAGTCGGTAGAGCGTATGGGTTGGAATGCGGCGAAGCTTTATGGTGTTTGCTTCGAATCCCACAGCTGCCACGTTTTTTGGGGGTTTTTTTTTGTCAAATATTTTGTAAAATACTGTACTCTCGGGGAAAAGACCCAATGTTGCATCCTCACCAAAAGTGTGTAATATTGTACCCAAAATGGCGTTTCCGATATTCGAAGATTAAAAAAATTGCATCCTCTTTCGAACTTTATGGGGCACATGCATATTGCGATTCTCTGACGCTCTGTGCGGATTCGTTTTTATAATGTGACTCGGGAAATGGCGAGTGGCGTGATGCTATTTTCCTAATTGGTCTAATGGGAATTATGGGAATTAGTTGCAATTACTATCCATGAAAAATTTACATAGAAAAGGATTGGCAAATAAAGAGTAAATATAGTGGGACCATCGAAATGTGTCCTCTACCTTGAGTGCGACACCGTTTCAACTTTGTAGCACTCTCGTTTACATGTTTAGTTAAGAAAGCACTTAATCATTATTCTCTTCATCGGAGTAATGTTTGCCTAAACCCTGGTTTCATCTAATACTAAATGATGTATTAGGTATCAACTTATATTGATGATTAATTGAAGTAGCACTATGCAACCTCAATCAAGGTTTAAGTAAAGTTCATTTGACAAAATCAAAACAATCATTGCAGCGAAATGATACTAAACGTCCATCACTTTCAAAGGGGTGAAAATACTTGTCTGCAGAGAAAGAGTATTGGCTTCAGGTTCTCAAGTGCATATCAAAGAGTTTGTAGTAAAAAAAAAAAAAAAAAAAACTAGTCAAATACTGCTTCTAATCATTCGGACCCCAGAAAATGCAGTTTGTTATATAGTCTACGATTGCAGACTCTATATCATGCACTACATACGCAGACACGAAAAGCGTGTCTGCAGACTAGGAAAAGACGTAACATCATAGTCATGAAATTACATCTCGAGTTGATGTAATATGATTCTGTATAGTCGCATTTTAAACTTCTTGAGCATAATCTTAATGGATTGATGTAACTCAAACAGTTATTGCACCGACCCTCATAAAACATTGATCATGATATATACGAAAAAAATATGGAAATGGCTTTCTTATTTGTTCCTACAATTATAGGTCCTTCAATCAAATTAGGGGTAATTCACAGAGCACTCGTCTTGATAATCAAACTAAACTGCGACAATCAATCCCTCCGAACACACAATATAATTTCTACAGCTTGTCATCTACCCTAGGTTTATTGAATAAAAACACTATTGCTTTTGAAGTGCGTAAATATTAAGCACGATATCTGTTACTTATTCCCTTGTCCTTTCCCACCCGACCCCACCCCCTTTCATCCTTCCGTCTCCCTCTCTCTCTCCCTCTCTCTCTTCTCTCTCTCTCTCTCCCTCTCCCTTAGCGCCATCTTTAATCAAAGCGCCATCTTTAATCAAAACCAACCAACCATCCCTCTCTCTCTCTTTCTCTATCAATCTATCTCTCTCTTTCTTTCTCTATCTATTTATCTCTCTCTATTTCTCTATCTATCTCTCTCTTTCTTTATATATCTATCTATCTCTCTCTTTATTTATATATCTATCTATTTATCTATCTATCTCACTTTCTCTATTTATCTATCTCTCTCTCCCTCTCTTTCTCTTTCTCTCTCTCTCTCTCAGTCTCTCTCTCCCTCTCTCTATCTCTCGCACACTTTTGGTATATTCCTCTTACGCCCTTTTCTTATTTCTGCATATTTGTTCATATTTCTTCGATATTTGCATCTAAAAGCTTGTAAAATCTTAACTTTAGTAAGATGCAAGTTTCGCATTATTTTGATTGTTCCTTCATATTATGACATTAATAAACACATAATTGAAATTACATCGTCGCAATAGTAACATCATTGTGAGTTTTGCCAACATTTATGGTGACTCTATGAACATACAGTACTTATTACTTTTTGTACACGGTGTGGTTCCTATGATAAAGTATATGTCCATGTTGTCAATTGAGTTGAAGCTACCGTATTCCAACATCGCCATTACCGTTTGCTGTTGGTATCGGCTGGATGGAGAAAACACTGCCATTCCGTGGTCGACGTCCATAGAGATCGTTCGATCTACCGTCCATCGCCATCGACCGCCTCCTCCTCATCGACACCGCGTGTGCTTTCTTCGTCTCCGAGATGATGACGAAGAGCCGGTAGAACTGGAGGAGGAGCAGGAGTGCATTCTTGCAGGTGAAGAAGATCATGGACTGGTCGAATATCCGGTACCTGATGATGAGATAGAGTCTGATCAAGAGGTACGGTCCGTCCTGGAGGACGACGCTGGTCATCAAGGCCCAGGTCTCGGTGCCGCAGCAGAAAATATTCATCGCTGTCTGCTGCAGCATCTTGTTCATCCTAATCGTCATCTTCTCCTCGTCATCTGGTTTCGCCACCTTGCCGAAGACACGTCGCTTCCTGGCCTTGGTGGCTGTGAGTCCCAGCGTGAACTGCAGAAGACTCCACGTCCAGATCCCCAGGATGACGTAGAACATGTCCGGCTCGCACGCGATCGCGTCCAGTTTCAACGTCTCCAGGGAGAACTCCAACATGTCGGCGGCCATACCGATGTAGACCAATAGGAGCTGCGATAGCTGGTCACGTGTTAGTTGCCCACGCGGCATCATCCAGCGACCGACAATCAGAATCAGCATGAGGGTCTGTTGCAAGGTGGTCGAGAAGAGCTGCTGCATGCCGTAGATTGTCTGTCGAAATAGAAAATAATGGAATAAGAAAAAGTGCCTCTGCTAAATTTTTCGCGCAGTTGGCGTCCCTGCCTTTGACCGGGGAGGGGGCTTGGGTCCCTGAAGCCCCTTAAAGCCTAATCCCATAACAGTGCGTGCATGTTGCACTAACATAATTCCATTGTTCAATAGTAGAGGTCTTGTGGTTATATACCTGTACTTCAATGACAGGGTCCCCGGTTCAATTCTCGTCGGCACTAATTTCCTTTGGCAAGATATTTATCCACACTAGCCACTCTCACCCATGTCCTATTTGGGCACCGGTAGGAAACAATCGTCTTGTGGTGCGCTAGTGACAGACGAATGTAGTGACCGGGTAAAAATGATATGATATTTTCATAAGGGATTGGTAAAGCACTACGTATGTAAAAAAAAAAAAAAAAAAAACCGCACATAATTATTACTCTTAAAAGTAATTTATAACCAGCTTCAAAGTAATTTCATATTTTCTGAAGCTAAGTATTCTAATTTGTAACATATTTGATAATAGAACTTATAAGTACTTGATAATGAATATCCGATGTTACTCATACATCAACCACAATATTTTTAGTTCATTAAATGATTTTGAAGGTGCACAATGTAAACTTAGCTCAATTCTGAAGAAATAAAATTATGATTTGATAAAATTAGAAACTTTCAGAGCACTAAATTAGACGAATATATCAATGTAACCTATGAGGGACCGCCAAATGAGGGGGGGGGGTGCTGGGGCTACAACCCTCATGTTTTTTTTTCATGTAATACATGCAAGCCTATGGGAGTGTGGGGAAATGGTATAGATAGTCTTCCTGAGGCGGTCCCTGTCCCTATTTGTGATTGAACATCTAAAAAAAAATCATTCACCTCGTCGATGGGTAAAACGACATCATCAAAAGGAGCGGAGTCGTTGCTCAGGCATAGGAAGCCTCTGATCTCGATGGATGATATGCTGGTTGGACAACCAATGTCGATGGTGACTCGGGATTTGATCTCGAGTCTGAGTTCGAGAGAACCCAGCTCCATGAACCACACCACCGGGACGACCACGGCCATGTAGATGAGGGATGATGGAACGAACCTACAAAATAGGGTGAAGAAAGAAGAGAAAATAAGATGGAATTAGAAAGAACGACAGGGGATTTGATCTCGAGTCTGAGCTCGAGAGAACCCAGCTCCATGAACCACACGACCGCGACGACCACGGCCATGTAGATGAGAGGTGAGGGAACGGACCTGCGGAAGGGGGTGATGAAATATAATATAATGCAATACAAACTCGAAGAAAAAGAACACTTTTGCCCCGTCTTTCATATCTTATTTAGCTTCCTCCAAAAAGATTCTTTTACGTTCTCAAGACGTAATAAACTAAATTTGGTTGTATTAAGAACATAAAAAGTTACTAAATTGCACGAACCTTTAAGGAACATTCTAAAGTTCCAAATACGGGACTTAAAGAATCCTAAAACAAACCCGTTTTCTGGTAATAATGATATCAAAAACTATGTCACCACAATCAAATCATTACGAAAGCGGGTTTCCTATGTACTGTCAAATGGTAATCGATATAAAGTAGGATTGAATTACAGTTGCGCATTAATATTTCTGTTTTCAAATATATGTCTAGTAGGAGTGATGATGATGATAATGATGAGGAGGAGGAGGAGGAGGAGGATAATGATGGTGATTATAATATTTTCAAACAAATTTGATTATTTTCAGAAATGTATATGAGCTTTCAATGTATGGGCCTTTTTCACAAATGCTAAATACATCAAAAACTCCCTGTTCATTGTTATAGTCGATCTTTTTGTTTTCTGACCTTGTCCTTGCACATGTGTGCATACATGACGTGCAGATGACATCACGCGAAAAATAAAATAACCATTTTGAATCGCTAAATACCTTATCAAACCATCTTCATGAGGATCAATTAATAAATAAGGTTTTCAAGAGCCTTCTGATATTCAGTAGAAACTCGATTTTACATCCACATATGCAGCTAAAGTTGGTAACAGTCACAATGACAGATCAATTCTTGGGGTTGGGCAGAAATATGCTTAAAATCTTAATTCATTGGAGAGTTGTTTTTTAATTCATAGAATTATAAACGATACTTTTAACGCCCCTTCACACTTCGTCAGTAAATTATCATTTTAATGGAAAATTTGAGGTAAACAATTAAAGACCGCATACGCCTTTCCATTTTCAACGCTGAAAAGGGGCGTTGTCATGACAATTATTGGAACCACTCATGACTCGCCGTTTTTCATAAACAGCTTTTAAATGTCATTTCAATATGGAAAGTCATCTTTCAATCCTAAAAAAAAAAAATTATAAAAGAGAATTATAGAAATGGGACATCTCCGAATTTAATATTGCGACGGCGCTTCCATTGCGGTATCGATTGGTGTTGTTCTTGTAAAAACACAGGCTTCGCATTCGCACAATACAAGATGACACCTTTGCTGGAATGATGGTTAGGAATATTTTTTGTTTCATATAGTCTCCACTTTATTGCTCATCGATTTTGGATTTTGAAGAGCTAATGCAAAGGTTATACTGTCTACACTCTGATGTATACCGAGAGAAAGCAATTCATGCATTCATGCATAATTTTCCTCATAATTTATATAAATATACTTTTTATTCATTATTAATGATAACATGTTTCAAAATTTCATATGCCTGTTTATATCAAGGTTATCATCAATTTCTTGTATTCTTTTCAATGATTTTACCATCTTTTTTTCATTTAAAATATTTAATTAGCCTCTCTATCCCTTGTATGTTAGACAATTAGGTTCCTTTAAATTAGATATCAAAGGTACCGGAGATCGAATCCAGATAAAGCATTAAATTTGTATCCGACTTTGGAAAATTATTGGAAAATATGTTACATTATATAGTTTGTAATTATGTCGGGGGAAAAACGAGTTTGATTGTTATCCATGAATTCGAAAATATACCTTTATTTAAATCATTGATCAATGCTGACATATAATTCAATAATATGCACTGATCTATTTTGTACTAATTGTTAGATATAAAATGAATATTGCCGACTTAGATTCATTATGAATATATTTATATGTTCAGTCATTATGTAAAGTTACCAATTTATCAAATTACAGCCAATGATCGAATCACCCAAAGTTTTCTAGAAAATATGCACCAAAAAGAAGAAAACAAAAGAAAAAGGAAGAAATAGCAAGGGGCAATATTGTGATAACATAAGTTGTCCATTTTACATGAAATGGCAGCAATTTAATAATTTTATTAAAAAAGCGTTAAAAATACATGCACTTTTAGAATTGAATCTTGCTCTTCCTATACTCATTTCAATCGATTGATTTGTTGCTATGTCGGGACTTAGTTTTTTCATGTTCACTTCCCTTTGGCTACCGAATGTAATATTAAATGAGATATATACATATTAAAAGGCGAGATGAGTGTCGAGAACACGTAATGAATGTCTATAAAAATATGATCTCTGCCTTTAACCTACCATTTCCACTCCCCATCTTCGTTGAAAGAATAAGTAAGCACCATTTCCATGGCAAGGAAAACAAATCCGACTCCAAGAAACCAATAGTAGGAGTTCTGTGATGTGTATACCACGCAAAAGATGGCCGCCAGACCATGAAACAGGAACGCAGCGCGTACTATCGATGCGCGTATTGCGCGCTGGAGTTTCATGGAACACATGTTCTTTTTCCGTCGCCATCTCTTGAACTGTCTACCGATCCTCTGTGTGGACGTTCCTGTGATTTCGTCGGGTTCATGGTAGTGGATCGCGCCGCCAGCTCCCGGGGAGGCATACCCTGACTCTTCGCTTACGATGTGAGTCCCGTGGCCATTCGCGATTCTTCTGCGATACAAGTCGTCATCAGGGAAAGTCACATTGCTTGGATTTTCCTCGTCTTGCTCAATCTCCATTTTGGATAAAGATATTCATGCAAAAACTCCTGGATTAGCAGAGTGTATCGTGGTGATGTTATTCTTGAGTAAATTTACATCAATTGTTTTCCACTATTATAGCAGGCTTTAAAATTTGTTGCACATATTTGAAATGGAGACCCGGCTGTCAGATGCAAGGTACACCTTCAGAACTGCAGAAGCAATCAGTTTATACACGTAAATTTCAATGTGTTTCTGTACTTCCAATGTATATTCCATTGAGCTTCATGATACACGCAAATGCAAAAGAAATAAAACAGTAATAAAACTCAACCTAAGTTGCTTTCAAACATTTTAACTTCATGGTGCAAAAGCGACTCATCATTGATGATGCAAAAGATCTTGTCTCGGTTTTCAATTATACTGTCCAAAGAACGTCTCATTAATTACGGTGCAAAGAATTATGTTCTCAATCCAGAATGCAAATAATTGACACATAACTCCGATAAAATCATCCAGACTATATCGCCGTCGATCACCTTCACCTAGAAAATAGGAATGTTTGATCCGCGCCAGATGACGCCAAACTGATGCAGCGATGCCCTCGCATCTGGTTCCATCGCATCGCACGAAGCGCGAAAGTTAAGGCTCGGTCACACCTTGGCCTTTATACAGCCAACGTCCAGCAAGCGTTCACCAGCGCACGTGCACGCAGAAATACGGACGGGAGACGCTTGTACGACGTTGAATACATTGGCTCGTACTCGAATTACCCACGTGCTGGTGATGAGGCTCCATCAAACCTTGCGCTTAAAGTCAACGTTTGTCCGACGTCATAAGATCTGAAAGGCACTCCGTGAACGCAGAAATGTGGATGGAAAGACGCTTGAACGACGTTGACTGTATTTGGCTCGTACTCGAATTACCCACGTGCTGGTGATGAGGCTCCATCAAACCTTGCGCTTAAAGTCAACGTTTGTCCGAGATTCATTAAATATGAAAGACGCTTCGTGAATGCAGAAATACAAAAGAAAGACTTTTAACCAACCTTGAATGCATTCGACTGGCACTTGACTAACATATGCGTTATAGTGCCAGTTAAGCGTCTTTTCTTGCGTCCATGGACAGTCTTTCAAATTCCATGAACGCTTGACAGACGCTGGACATAAATGCCGGGGCGTGACGTTGCATAAAGGCTGAGTCAAACCTTTGCGTTAATAACCGACATATGCCTATCGGGTAATTCTAATTCGTTTGAAGCTCGCTGTTCGCTGAAGGACGCAAGGGAGGCGATTAATTGATATTGAATGCGTTTGGCTTGTGCCTGAATTTTTCGACAGCGTTAGGCAAACCAGCCCCCAGCACATTACGTCAAATATATTTAATCCTACAACTGCACATTTTTATCGAAGTGTATTATTATGTATACCAAATATTTTAAGAACGTAGCAGCTATGAAGCTCGAATCTATGCCATCAAGGATTGCTTCATTCTAAGCCGAACGCTCTACTTGCTGAGCTGTTGCTTCCGACCAATGAACGGACTCATGAACGTGACAGCAAGCACAGACTCTGAATCTGTGAACGGTGACAACGCATTTTCTTTAAAGTAAAAAAAAATGAACACGATTTAAACTATTTCCATTAGAAATAAGTCGAACGCACATTCAATGCTCCTTTGTAATGCTATTTAAATCGGAACTGGTTTGTAATGGTTGTGTCCGCACAGTTCAATACAAGGCGCACGGCTCTATTGTCCCTGACCGGCTTTATTTTACGGAAATACTTTATATTTAATTTAATTCAATTAAAATTTTATTATTCATATCGTGTTAATAATTTGAGAGTATCCGCTTGTGACTAACAAAAGCTCTGATGTCCCAAAGTCCGTACATCGGTCAATAAGGGTGGCTAGCAGCTCAATCAGTAAAGCGCCTGGCTTGGAATGTAGAACGATGCAATAATTTCAAATAATATGCAAAATGTTATCAAGTCATTTTCAGATAAGGTATTTCAATCTATAAGCAAATTAGATTCTACACTTATTTATTACTCAGAGATGATAAATTGTTGATAACAATTTTATGATTATTGATAACAATCTCATAACACGTTGGGTGTTTTATTCCGAAATAAAATTGTTTTCAAAACTCCCAGGATGTCATGTATTACCAATTGCATTTATTTGAGTTGTTGGGAAATACATAATACTAAGATACGTCAATGAAAGGCTAAATACAAGCTCCAGAGCAATAAAACGTTTGAATAGCCACGATAACAATTAAGAGATGATTCCCTTAAAGGGAAATTAAGCTCTGGAATTATCGTGTTCTCATTGAATGAGGAAAAATCAAATGAACAAATGGTGCAAATTTTAGCAAAATCAGGCAATCACTTAAAAAGTTGTGGAATTTCAAATTGTCAATGATATCACGATCCCTGCTGTTGATGAGGATCCGCGCGGTCGGCAACTTTGGCAGAATCTGTGACGTACGAGCAGACAACTATCCATTCACTTTGTACATATTTTTGATGGGTTAAGGACAAATTTAGAATAATGGCTCAATAAGATAATCCTCATAATACATAAAGAATCGATGTAAGCAACTAAACTAACGCGAAAACCACCACATTTTGTTGACTATGGAAACAAGAGAGAAAATATGAGAAATTGTCCAACATGCATGACATCACAGATTTCGTCAAATTGCCGATTGCACGGATCCCCATCACCGGCAGGGTTCATGATATATATATAATAATTTGAAGATTCATAACTTCTGCACGGATTTCCCATTTTGCCAAAATGTTTTCAGTTTTACATCTTCTCCGTTCATTGAGAACACGATAATTTCAGCAGTGGATTCCCCTTTAATGAAAAAGATTGATTAATATATATCGGTACATCATGACTTTGGCATTCATACCCAGTCATGCAACACAATAATACCAACAACGTTAAAATAGCTTAGCTGGCATTATTAGAACCAAACCCGGCCCCACAAGGACAATTTTACAACACGTGAAGGCTCCCATATACAGCGTACCTGATGATCTTTGGAAACCAGACCATTCCAGTCAACTAAAAACAGGTAAAGATATTTAAATTCTTATAACGTTGGATAACCTCCATTGCACTTAGCNGGGGGGTTGGTGCCGAAATTACAAGTTTGTCTAGATCCCGGGTTGTGGAGTTTGCGATGCATGTCTGTAATGCATAAACAATAATTTCTGAATGTTGTGTTGTAGTCGAACAAAGAAATGTGACGTGAGTATCATATTCATTTGTAAGTATGAATACAAGGCACGTTTATGTGTGGTTTAACTTTATTTCGAGAATACCTGCAAATTGTTATGCCAGCGATATAGCTGCTGAAATGACATCTTGCTTAAAAGGGGAGTCTACCCAAAAATTATAATATTTTAATAATAGCAGAAAAAAATTGGTTAGCAGAACAAAAAAGAAAATCGGAAAGTAACAAAAGAGTCTTGAATTTTTAAAGGTTTAAAAAAAAAGGACAAATCATTGAAAATGTTCATAGTGTGAAGTAAAAGAACAGATACGATTATCGATGTTATCTTTATTTGTGCCCATATATTCCCATAGACAAGATAGTGTAGAATACCTTGCACTATTGTGTGTTGTAAACCGTATTAGCCTTCATTTGGCGACATGTTATGTTTGGATGAGGAGGTGAATCGTTGTTTTCTAGTTTATATGTGATTGTGATTTCAAATTGTCCTATTTCGCGAAAGGAGAAATGTACAGTAGGTAGGTAGTATACGTGCAAGGAGGGGGGGGGGGGGGGGCGGGAATCTATCCCCCCCCCCCTGATCGGAGGTTTAGAGGGGTGCAAAATCTGAGGGGGTAAAATAAGTGAGAAACGGGCACAAAATTGTCAAGGAGTGCCAAACTTGCTTACTTTATTTTATTTGTTTGTTTGTTGTTGATGTTTTGCGTGTCAGGTCTTCAGCAATTGGGGGGGGGGGGGGGGCGGGTTGGTGCCGAAATTACAAGTTTGTCTAGATCCCGGGGTATGGAGTCTACGATGCATGTCTGTAATGCATAAACAATAATTTCTGAATATAGCTCTGAATGTTCAACGTCTGAATGTTGTGTTGTAGTCAAACAAAGAAATGTGACGCGAGTATCATATTCATTTGTAAGTATGAATACAAGGCACGTTTATGTGTGGTTTAACTTTATTTCAAGAATACCTGCAAATTGTTATGCCAGTGATATAGCTGCTGAAATGACATCTTGCTTAAAAGGGGAGTTTACCCAAAAATTATGATTTTTTAATAATAGCAGAAAAAATGGTAAGCAGAAAAAAAAGAAAATCGGAAAGTAACAAAAGAGTCTTGAATTTTTAAAGGTTAAACAAAAGGCAAATCATTGAAAATGGTCGTAGTGTGAAGTAAAAGAACAGATACGATTATCGATGTTATCTTTATTTGTGCCCATATATTCCCATAGAAAAGATAGTGTAGAATACCTTGCACTATTTTGTGTTATAATCTGTATCAGCCTTCATTTGGCGACATGTTATGTTTGGATGAGGAGGTGAATCGTTGTTTTCTAGTTTATATGTGATTGTGATTTCAGATTGTCCTATTTCGCGAAAGGAGAAATGTAGGTAGGTAGTATACGTGCAAGGG
>BQKZ01000010.1:108511-125880 GCA_036244855.1 Temnopleurus reevesii
CCCCCCCCCCCCCCCCCCCCCCCCCCCATAAGGAGGTAAAGAGGGACGTGGCGCAAAATTGGAAAGGGGGTATTTATTTCTAGGGACCAACGTTTCACAAGCACTGCTTCAAGCTGGTTCCGATTTCATTTTTTTTTTTAATGTATTTATTATCTTTTAATAACATATCCGTACTTCTAAGTTCACAATTATGTTGTTATTTGATGCATCTATGAATACTGTAGGCCTAATATTGTTTGGAAAATGAAATAAAAACGAATCTGGAACCTTGAAGGGGTGCCAAAATCGTTTAATTTATTTGATTTTGTTTTTTGTTGTTGCTGTTGTCTTTTTGGGGGCGTCAGGTCTTCAAGACTGGAAAAAAACCTTCCTCTTTAATAGTTAAATAATAATTTATTGTTTATATTTTGTGCAGGTTTCTCTTTAATAGTTAAATAATTTGTTGTTCTGTATTTTTGTAGGTAATCAATTTTCTATAACACTGTAATGCGCTGTGTTACATATTTCTGTAAGAGCGCTATATGAATGCCAATGTTATTACTATTAAGGGGGGGGGGGTGGCGCCCAAATTCCAAGTTTGTCTAGCTCCCGGGTTGTGTAGTCAACGTACGATGCATACCTGTGGTGCATACACGGAAGTATTCAACAACAACAACAACAATATCTCAATATAGCTCTGAATGTTGTCATGGTTGTGTTGTAGTTGAACAAAGAAAACAATGTGACACGAGTATATGAATGCAATGCACGTATTGCGTGGTTTACAAATGTTTTCAAGAATACCTGCAAATCGTTCTGCCAGCGAGACAGCTGCTGAAATGGCATTTTAAAGGCAATAGTTGATCTTGCTTAAAGGCCATCTCACGCCTTTCCGTTTTCAGCCTGTGTCGGCCTCTATGGTTTTTAGAAATTAAAATATCCCCTTTAAAATAAGCGGATCAGACGGTGGACTGACGTTCGGATTGTGCTATATTGAGCGCAGGTCCCTTAACTAATATTCAATATCGATTAAATTAAATAAATTAAATGAGTAAAGAACATTACTCTTATTGAAATTTAGAAAATGAACGACAAACCCAGGTGTGTACGAGCCTGTCTTTCAGGGGTTTCTGGTTTGAGCCTATCCTCTTATACTACAAACAGTTATCGGCCCACAGGTAATAATTACAAGAATAATGAACGGCTTTTATATAGCGCTTATCAACTCTTCATGAGAATTTCCAAAGCGCTCTACAATTGCAGCATCATTTCCCTGGTTTTAGCCCGGCAGCCACCATGCAATGCACTTGGCGTTTCAAGGAATGAGTACCCATTCACCTCACCTGGGTCGAGTGCAGCAGCAAATGTGGATGAATTTCTTGCTGAAGGAAATCAACGCCCTGGGTGGCACTCGAACCTAAGACTCTCTAGTTGAAAGGCGAGAGTCATGACCACTACACCACGGCGCCTAATGTGTAAATTGTGCATTTCATTTACAAAAATGGTACAAATGGTACAAATGTACATCACTATAGACAAATTTACAACTTTCGTGACGTTATCTATTACCAGCTCTTAGAGAAATGTTGAGATTTGTCTTTATATTTATGAAATTCTATAAATGAAAATGGTGAAATATTGTGAAACTAAGTTGTTTTAATGATGTAAGTACATGCATTTCTCAGGTGTGTACAAACATGTGGAAAATGAAAATATTGAATTATGTTCATCTGTAAAAATTTGAAGAGTTGTAAATGTTTTGAGTAGCGGAACTTATTCTTATCCATAGATGAGTGGATAGAAATGCATTATCCCATCAACAATGTCAGCAAATTGGGCATTTTTTCTAGTGGTTTTGCGATTTATGGATTCAGTGCACCATAATAATAATCATGTATGCAAGTAATATAGCGCACGTATCCACTCTCATTGCTGAGTGCTCAAGGCGCCTTACACCCGATTCATTCTATTTGCTAAAAACACAGACAACATTGGAAAAGTATAATTTTGTTGACCAGTGTAATCAAGTTTCCTTCATGCTTGGGTGAACACCGACTGTTTATGTCCAGGGTGTCAAAATGCCTTGCGCTAAAATTTGATTGACGCGAGATCATAAGACTTATCAGAGCAACTGTTTTCATTAAAAGTGAATTCCCCTATATAGTCCTGAATTAATGATAATGTTTTTCGTCTCATAATATTGTCACTTTTCTTGTACAAGTTTTAAGCAGTTTTTTAAACGGAAGGACGCCATAATGTCATTCCGTTACCGACCTCATTAATATGCATATCTTAATAATGATTCAGAGATTCAACAAAAAATATCAGTGGATATTGAAGAACTTTGTTCTAGCCTTCCTTTTGCAAGGTATGAAATGCTCTTCCATCACTCATTTTCTTGCAGTTCTTGCTTGAACTTTATTTTTTTTGTCTGAATGTGGAATCGTTTAGCGCGGAATTGCCCTAATAGTCTGAAGCGAAATTTTTGACAGACAATGCAAACGTGTAAACACCCTGTCTAGCCACCAGGTACCTGATCAAACACTAACTCTGATTGTTATCAAACTTTATGTTCATTAATGTACATTTACACATATGGAGATAATACAGCTGCTTCAACTTAAAGGGGAACTAACTCCTGGATTTTTCTGGCTCTCATAGAACGGACAAAAATCAAATTAATAAACTATTAGAATTTGAGCGAAAGCAGACAATTCGTTAAAAAGTTATGAATTTGTAAGTTCCCAGTGATTTCACGATCCCTGTTGCTTTTGGGGGTCCGTGCGGTCGGCAAATTTGGCAGAATCCGATTTTGCTCAAATTTTCAGTTCATCGGGTATTTCTTCATTTAATGATAACATGATAATTCCTGGGAAGGATTCCCCTTTGGCAGGATTTCTTACTACCTCATTCAAAGAGAACATTTCATAGTGGGCGAAAATTGATACCAGTTTACAGACGCCCCCCACCCTTTAATTCAATTTAGGAGCTGAAATGAGCATTATGTATACTCAAGAAAATTACGCTTCAAAATTACTTTAAAAAAAATAAAACTCTTCGCATCACATATTCTTGGGTTCAGTGATCCCGACTTCAGGTGGACTTGGTTATGATGAAAACTGCATAGCGACATCTGCGTTCATTAATTTTCTCTTATTGTCGATGGAGAGAATTGCCATGTTGAGGGTTTTGTCTGCAAATCCCATTCTGGTTAGTAACATTTTTATTCAGCATATCCGAAATAGGCTAAAACTATCCTTATCTCTGCATTAATAGAAAATGCTTATGACATCCATCTTTTCAAAAAATTGGACCCAATTATCTTTTTAATCAATTATGTCCATGTCATCTAGTACAACTTTGCCTATCCTTTTTTTAATTTTTCACACGTTTAGGTGTCATTTTATTCTTCATAGCTCACTTTCTTTGGGAAATGAGATCTGTTCCCAGCACATTTCGTCACGGTGTCTTTTTAAATTGACAAACTTTTCCGGCTACTTCTCACCCCAAACCACTCAGGGATATAGGGGCGAACCCCTCCCATGTCATGTTAGAAGCGGAAAAATAAAGTAAAATTGGTAAAAAAAAAATTGTTAAGATCTTTGTTGTTATAGATGCAATTTATATAGCACACGTATATCGACTCTGCTGAGTGCCCAAGGCGCTTTTCATTAGTATTACCCTGGCTTTAGCCCGGCAGCCATCCGCGGCGCACTTGGCATTTCAAGGAATAAATATTCCTGCCAGTTACCCATTCACCTCACCTGGGTTGAGTGCAGCACAATACAATGCAATAGAAGTTTTCCCACCGTTTTCTATCTTTTTTTAATTCTTCTATAATATATTCATATTTATCTATCTTTACAAATCATACACATATAAGCTACATTTATTCTGCTCATCGCACACAATTTTCTTTCTTTCCTTCATCAGTCACTATGTCGTCGAATCAGGCCAGGATGATGATCTGGAGTTCACCGAGGTCACTCTCCACTGCGTTCGCCCGTTCGATGTCGGCTCGAGGTGACACAAAGGTCTTCTGGGAACCGTATCTCAACTGCTACATCTACGGCAGGGAGAGGAAAATTCACTGGGCAGAGGACAAACCTGGTAAGAGAGTGCATGGAATATTTAAAGGGGAATTTTTATGAAACTGTATATTTCCTTTTTCTTATTTGTCTTTTCAATAAACATTGATATCCACCACCTTTTTCATCTCTTTTTATTTCATGGAGGTGAAATATCAAAAAATGTTATGGTTGTCCGGTGGGTTGGGACATCGATCTGTCAATCATTATGACGTCATATGCAGACACTGTTGAGCAAGAACCGACGTTTGCGTGTGTCACTCTATGCATTTATGATATTGTTTGGCGCCAATTATACCCGCTATTTGAACATTTTTTTTAATATACGGAACGTGGCAGATTCTTCAGAAGTTGAGGAAATCACTCATTCAAGTCCTGACTCAGATTTTAAGGAGGACATTGAACAAGGAGGAGAAATATTAGGGGCACAATCCTACATGTTTGAGTCCGTGGTTTTGATGCAGGACTGGATATGACGTCACAGACTCCGCCTGTCAAAAGATTGCCGTAGAGGGGGTATTTCTGGGAGGCGGGGCATAGCTCTCTGACCCAGATAGAAATGTTAATGGAAAATATTTTTTTTAAATACTAAGAGGCGTATTTTTTGGAAGGAAATGGAATCATTATGTAAAAAAATATTATGCAATTTTCAATGTATCATGATGTGTCATAAAAGTTCCCCTTTAAAGCATTTCTTATTTTGGCACTGCAGCAGTGAAAAACCATGGTACATAAGACTAACTAATATACTCAATTCACACTCAAGACAGTGTTTACTTAAAATCCCCTCAATCCTTTTTTTTTTTTAATTCATATTCAGTTTGGAAATTTGATTTGTTAGGGTTGGGAGTAATACCGTAAAACGGAATGAATATGGGCAGTTCTAAACTTCTCTGGACCGTATACATTTTTTTCAGCATAGCCCCCAGACTCAAGTGTTTTGTGCTTATTTCATGTTAACCAGTCCAAGCCTATTCTTCGCATAGTTTTGGTAAATTATGCATTTTATTTCATTTGCTCTTTAAGCAGCATGCACCACGTGTTTTCATTTTGACACTTCAATCTCTGTGCTCTAGATCTTATGAACGAAAAATACACAATCGATTACGTAAACGGACTGATGACATCATCACACCCGGATTCGAAAGTTCTCTTTGCCAAATGCATGATCGAGGCCATCGTCGGAGACTTCGGTTCGGTAGCCCCTGGATACAAACATTCCTTCCTAATCAGAAACCCTTACAAGATGTTCCGATCATACGAGAAAATCAGCGACGGTGTCCTACCGATCGACATTAAGGCGACGTTCTTTAACATCTACCACGAACTGGAGAAGTTTTATGACCACGTGACCAACGTGCTCGGCCAATCAGCGACTCCGATTATCGATGCAGACGATCTTCTCGCACAACCCGAAGCTGTGCTATCCAAGTACTGCGAGTTGGTGGGTATTCCGTTCACGCACAAGATGTTGAAATGGGAGAGCATCGAAGACCCGGGAGTTCTGGGGTGGGAGTGCGTGGATGTCGGAGCAATCACACAGAAGAAATATACGGAGAGTGTCATATACACCAATGCTTTAAGGACTACAGGTTTCGGAGAGGGTTCGAAGAAAGAAGAAAATGAGGAATATTCTGCGCTTGTAAGGGAGTGTGCAGAGCACGCCATGCCGGTGTATGAGAGATTATACAAGCTACGAATAAAAGTGTGATATTATTCTGTACATGAGATTTGCATGTAGCATGTATAATTATGATTATTTGACTTTGGAATTTCCCCCTTTTTTTATCTTTTTCATTGCAATTTATGTTTCAAGGGTGCTATTTCTTGTTCGACTGTTCAAGGGTTTGAACAGTGGATTAATACTCGTTTAGGTTATCTGTCCAAATATATTAGTACTCTGACTCCCTATATTCCAAGACACAAAACTAGAAATGTTGCATAATCTAATTATAATTCGTTTTATACCAAAACTTGAAATCTATCAAAGTACAAGCATTGAATAATCTAAACAATGTCCTAAAAGTGATACATCTTTTAGAATTTAGTAATAACTGAATAGAGTAATATACACTTGCTATGTAACTGTAGATTTGCAATGAATTATATTTCTAGTTTGAACACTTGTAATATTTTAAAATATTTAGAAAATAGTATACTTCGAGGAAAAGTGCTCGTGATGTTATCAGTTGCAATATTATATCCTTTTTTTAATTATGAACGATATTCGCGTAACAAATCTTTGCGTATTCTGAGATTTTTCATCTTCGAATTAAAAATAGCTAACTTGGCAAAAAAGTGTAATATTGTATCTTTAGGGAAAAGATAAAAGATGCTCCCAAACAGGGTCAAAATTGTACTTTTTTCTAAGTGTGTATATTTGTAAGTATATATGTGTAACGGCGGAATTACAACGCATCAACAGCATACGATACTTGTGAATGTTTAAAAAATAAAATTGCGAAATTTTCTGTAATCTTCAAGAATATTTCCATTCCTGAACAACTCACTCTGACTCAGATTAATTGTTTTTAAAATGTCATCTTATTTTAATTTCATTTCATATATTCCCAACTTCCAACAATAAAAACAAATGTTTACATCATTTTAAAAATATGATAAAACATGAAAAACGCATGATCAATAAAGAGGGTTTTGGCATGCGGCATGAACCTCTAAAGATAGGCTTGCGTTGCAGTACCAATTACCACAAAAATACGTATCAAACGTATAAGGCCTTTTTTGAAAAATTTAAACAATATTATATACAAATAAACGCATGTATTTTTTTGAACGTACATAGTTCGGATATATCGATGACTATACGACACTGCATGCCTCCAACAGTAGTCATCTCTAAAGCCCCGGTCACATATGGACCCCGGAAGCAACACGATTCACCCCGACTCTTTGTTAATTCACAGTTAACTGCCTCAGAACAACGAGTCGGGGTGAATCGTGTTGCTTCCGGGGTCCTATGTGACCGGGGCTTAACCACTATTGCACTCATACAATCCTCAAGTGATTTCAATAGACCAGTTTCATAATGTATTCAAATTTTATGCACGCTTCTTTGTCAAACGCACAATGACAAAATATTTGTTCATCTGTTATAGAATAATCGTATTTCAATAGAAGGAATGTGAAAAGTATGTGATGGTTGTTGCTAGGTTGGTCGAGCTACAATGTTTGTCCAACCTAGCAACGTTAATGTATGCAAGTAGTATTATGAGTATTGAATTCGTATTATGTTCTGACAGCCGAATACATAGTTCATCTTAGGATAAACGAGAATAAATTTGAATACATTTGAAGTGGTCTATTGGAGAGAACGACTTCTACTAAGGAAGTAATCACATGATGTTGAATTGGAACTATAATTTTGTGAAAAAAGCCTTAAAAACCTACAGAATACAATTTATGAAATATATTTGATTAAAAGAAAATAGAATTAGCACATTGTTGATGTTTTCATCATTATAGTTTATGCCCATAATGTTGCAGAAATAAATGAACGAATTCAAATAGATTGGGGACGACATTTTTTTGCAAAATTAACGGAACAAAGACAAATTCAAGATACACGGCATTTTGGTAGCACCATAAATACACCCGTAAAATACCAAATACCGTACATAGTCGGATAGAAATAGAACATTGTGAGTTTTAAATAATAGTGAATATCTTAATTCCACTTTCTATACCGTGTCTCCTAATAAACTTACAAACGGACTTTTGTCGTTGACAACTTCAAAATTAATATACAACTTTAATCGACATTTCAAAATACATAGCATTTCGAGTTATCAATCACACAAGTCTGATTGTAATTTTCATCGGAACAAAAGGTAGACGCAAAATGCTGTCCCAAGATACTGCTACATAAAGAACACGATGTAAACTATTTCCGTAAATAAAATCGGTCATGGACAATAGACCCGTACGCCGTGTATTTGACTGTGCGGACACAACAATAACAAGCTGGTTCCGATTTGAACAGCATTGCAAAGAAGCATTGAATTGGCGTTCGGATTTTTTTCGCAAACAGATTATCTCGTGTTCAGGATAAAAACTGTTTGTATATACAATTTAAAGGCCACCGCACAGTACACGACTTTCAGTCATACGACCTTACGACCAATTTTGCATACTACATATACTTGCCGTTATATGACCATGATGACGTATTATCTCATGTTTTGGTATTTGTGATATTGGTTTTAATGTACGTTGTACAATTGAAAGGCGTGTAATGTCCAGTGGCCTTAAAACATTATAAATCGTATAGAATCCGCATGCTCAATCTGTTTTATCATGAAGGGTTTTGTCTGTATTCGGAGGTATCTCGTCATTTTTCTCAATAGCCACGTCCTGAGAAACATGTTCATGTGGTTCTGAATCTTCCCGAAATTCTTCCGTAGTTTGGATGTTATTGTCACCTTCGAGTTCATTTTCGTATTTGACCTCATCGTCTTGCGATACGCTTTCAGCTTTAGAATCGTTTAGGGGTGCGACTTCAGGTCCGGATAAGTTTTGCAGTACGTCTTCAGCTTGCGTTACGTTTCCATCATCGTCGCCGTTATCAGCACTGCTATCATCGCTGCCTTCGTTGGATATGGTGACGACAACTTCGGCTGCGTTATCCACGTCTTGCCCTGAAGGGTCGCCAGACTCTAAGTCTCCTGGCCTCACGACCTGACACTGGTTGGCATCCGTGACGCCGCGGCGACCTCTGAACGAAAATGTGCCATCGTGTTTCTTGATGCAGTGCTGGTTCACCTTTACGATGATCCGGTACGACTGCAGGAGGACGATGAGAGCGTTCTTAGCGGCGAAGAAGATGAGGGTCTCCCCAATGTAGCCCGTAGAGAACATGATGTAGAGCCGTAGGACCAGGTATGGCCCGTCCTGCATGAAGATGCTCACGGTCAAAGCCCATATTTCGCTTTCGCAGCAGCAGCAGAAGTAGGTCTTACAGTTATATCCGCAACCTCTCGCCGCGTCGACCTCCCCATCAGCGGCGTCGGAAGAGTCCTCGCGTTCGATCGGGCCAGCAACGCGCGGTTTCCTCTGCTTCACCGCGGTCAACCCGAGAGGAATCTGCAGGAGACTCCAGCACCACACAGCGAAGATAAACCCGACGTAGACCTTATCGCAAGCCACCGCCTCGATGCTAAGACTGTCCGTGGAGAACTCCAACATGTCCAGCGCCATGGCTGTCAGAGCCAATAGGAGACTGGAGAGCTGATCACGTGATAGTTTGCCATTTGGCGCCATCCAGCGACCGAAGATGATGACAAGCATCATGATTTGCTGGGAGAGCATGGAGTAGCGTCTGCTCAAGTCATGGGTGTCCTTGTGTGAAAACGACACGAAAAAGAAAACATAATGTTGTAAGATCAAATCAATTAAATTTTATGGGCAATCAATTTGAACTTTCAGAAATGACATAAACCATTACTCTAGATTAAGATATATGTAATACAGTCAAAATGTACTGATATAAATGTTATTATTGCGGAAGTATACAAGTGTTAAGCATGTCTGAGACGAATCACAATTGGCACTAGATTGAGAACAAGCCCGGTTATAAAGTAGATAAGGAAAGATACGCCAAATGAAAGAAAAATAAAAGGAAGACGTATATAAAACTATAAAAGTAGATTTGGAAAAGAGAAGGTAAAAGAAGTGAAAGCTGATTAATCAAAATACAGCCTTTATCAATCCATCACTTATAAACTTCATGTACCATAATGTACTAAAATCATACACTGTTCTTGCTACCTACATGATTGAGCTTGCTTGTGTTGTTCCCTATAATGTTCTCCATATCCACTCCGCTCTCGTCTTCGAGTGTATCTGCGAGCTTCGCAGTGCACTCGTCATAAAACGTTATGGGGCAAGATGACATCCCTGAGGAACCCACGAAGTAGATTCGGTAGTTCAGTGCGTAGATCTCAAGTACGATTATACATGGCACGACCCACAGCATGTAGATGAACACACTCGGTATGAACCTATGAAAACAAAATGTTGACAAATTTGTTCTTATATTCTCGCTTCACAACATACAAAAAAGACCATATTACTATTACTTGCACAACATCTACTTCTATCCCTACTAATATCAGTAATATAGTAATAGTAATAGCAATATTTAATAGTAATATTTTTTTCCTTAAAACCCCGGGCACATAGAGGCCCTGAAGCAACACGATTCAACACGATTCTTTGTTGATTCACAGTTAACTGCCTAAGAACAAAGAGTCGTGTTGAATCATGTTGCTCCCCAGGCCCTATGTGACCGGGGCTTTAACATATTGATAATGATCAAATTACATGATTATCATAAGGGTATAATACTGAAAAATATTGTACAGAAAATATACCATTACCTTACAACTAATATGCTGTAAAAACAAAATTGAATGCTTTCACGCTAAGTTAGTGATACATATCCCAGGATGATAGTGAATTGTTTTAAGCCAGGTGCAGAAATTACTGAATAAGTTCAGCAATATGACCAACCTGTACTAGCTTTGTGTTTACACTGAACTATTTTTTTTACATGTCGCTGTTAAATAAATAGTGTTAAATCGCTTGTTTACCTAAGATCTACAGAACCGCTGAGCTTACAAAATTCATGTGAGTTGTTTAGGCCTAAATTTTGGCTGAATTGGCTAAATTTCATTTGGATTCTCCAAAATGTTAGCGATTGTCTCTAAACTTTCCACATATTAATTTGTTTTAATGATCATTCCAAATTCAGGACATTCTTGCCAAGTCGAAACGAAAGTGACATTTGCCATCCACCCCAAAATGAGTCCATGCGGTATTTGATTAACTGAGTTACAGCGTTGTACTCAGATTTACCCCTTTTTGACACAACGCCTGCTGTTTAATATCAAAGCTATTATACACCCCGTTCTCATGATAAAAGAGAAGGAGCTATCCTCTTTTGGGGCACTCAAAATGCTGGCGTGATCCCGTAATTTTAACTGCAATTTGTTCATAATGTGAGAGATTAAGAGTGGTCTTCTTGTCGTAATGAGGAACCCGACCCCACCCCATCCCAAAAGAAATAGGGGAATGAGGATAAATTCTGAGGGCGGTTTAATTAATAATTGTAATTTCCAGGCGCTCTCCAAGACTTATGAACACATCAAAGATCGCACTGGCGAGCAATAAATTTAGTAATAACAACAGCGTCATATATTTTGACCCTTACGACATTAATTACGAATTTGTTCAATTTGGCATCTCTTTCCCACAAAATATGCATTGGGATTATTAATTTTCTATCATTATCATCATCATGAATATCTTGGCTTGGAATGGGTTACGAATTGTATGTTTTATATCAGTTTGATTGGCAGTCAGAAAATTATAATTTGTTTATTAGCCTTATCCTCGATGTACTCACAATTTAAAAAAAAAATAATTGGACGCTAATTGAGTTTTATAATAATATTTTATAACCAAAAAGAATTCCACAATACATGATTGTACATTGTATGTACGCAGTATATACTTTCATAATTCCTTGGAATTAAAGTCTGATTTTTATTTTCATTTTGACTTTTTACTATATTTTCTATGAACAGATGAAACCAAAATCTTCAGCCTTTAAGTCGTCATGACTTTAATTAGTATATTGCCCCAGAAACAGATGTACATTGGAAAATAATGACGTTTGAGGCAACGAAAGGCCAACAAACTGGTCTTAATTTATATGTTAATAACATTCTTTTGATTCGACTTGTGAGCCAAAATAATGACTTTGTGCCAAAAAACTGCTAGATTAAATTCTTGATTTGTATGATTTATAACATTCTTTTCATTTTTGAAAATTAAAAAAAATGATATTGACAAAAAAATCAGTTCGGGCCAATTTAAAATGGTTGGTCGGTGGAGGCAACAAAAAAATATTCTAAGGCCTAATTACGCTTACCATGTCCATTCCCCTTTTCTCTTGTACTTGATAGTGAACTGTTAATGACCTTCGAACTCCCCCCCATTGGTATATTCTGTCAGAAACAGATGGCTGTGCCGCTGTATACTTCACTTCTGGGCCAAGTAAAGCCGAGGTAGTGTCTAAAATTGCCTATTTACAGCCAGATTTCCTATGTATAATTAAACAATTATTTTGATCTTTCTATTTGAATGAAAAGTAAAACAAACCAATAAAAAATCAAGTCGGGCTAATTTCAGAAGGGTTGGTCGGTGAAGGGCAACAAAAAATATTCTAAGGCCTAATTACGCTTACCATGTCCATTCCCCCTTTCTCTTGTACTTGATTGTGATGACGGCCTCGACTACGGACGCCAAGAGGAGGACGTTGATGAGGAATACCCAGTTTTCGTTGAGGACGTTGTGGACGAAGAACGACATGATGATGCCGTTGACGGCATACACGACACGGACGATGATTGCCTTGGCGGCTGCGAACAGCGAAGCCCCACCTCTCGCCATTGTGGTCAGTGTCGAACTTCAATCTGCAATTTTTAAGATGATTATGAAAAAAAATCATAGGTAAAACTTCATAACGATCATCAACCTTTTGTGTGTTGAATAAGTTCTGAAGGAAGTTGTGCAAATATGCAAACGAAAACACCTATATAGGTGTTTTTTCACTACACTCGCCAGGTTTCGCACTACCCTCGTCAGTATCTCATTAGTATGCTATTTACTATATCTTGAGAAAATTCTTGTCTTATGTATTGAGTTTCCTGGAGGACGCACTCATCACACCAACTAAGATTATGAGCAATATCTACAAGTTGCCGTGACAACCGTTTGCTTCGATGTAATCCACTTGATCCAAGGCTTATTCAGACGCATTTTGGAGCGGATGGCAGAATGGTCAAGAGGGATCGAACGAGATGATTAGGGGGGGGGGGGGGGGGGGCAGGCGTTAGGGGATGCTTCACAGCAGGCATGTACTAATGATTTGGAGCGGGAGCAAACCTTGGACATTTTGGACGGTCGGTGGGCTTACAAGGCAAGACAAAAAAAAAAGAGTTTCACATTTCATTCCACATGCGGATTGACGAGCAAAAAACAAGTCAGTACCTTGTAAATTAGACCTGTATTGCTCTTTCGGACACCCACCCCCGCTACGGGCCTGAAGGTTGACATGGTAAATGTAATGATTGATAGAATTTATTCAATATTGCACTCTAAAAACAAACTAATCAAATTTGATTAGAATCTAATCAAATTTGATTAGGAAAACAATACAAACGGGGACACCTGGAAATCTAATCAAAATGATTAGAAAAATCTAATCATTTTTGTTTTATGTGGAAATCTTATCATAATTACGAATATGAAATCTAATCAAAATGATTAGATTCAATTAAAAAGATTAATACAAGTCACATATGATTATAAATCCATTTCAGAATGATTAGTTTCTATTCATAATAATATCATAAGACGATCTAATAAAAAAAATGATTAGGTTGTTTTTAGAGTGTGTCGCCAACGGCCCACAAAGGGGTGCACACGCTATACTTCTGTGTGAAGTTCCCCGGAGGCTATGAAAAAATTCATAGGCTGTACCGGGTGGGACCTTTTGTGGGCCGTTGGCGACAATATTGAATAAATTCTATCTATCATTACGTCACACAGCGGAATTAATCACAATCTTTCCATGGTAAATGTACTTATACATGTTACAGGGGAAGAAGACGCCTTAATTCATATGAATTCATATAAACTAAAAAGGTCTCAATCGATAACAAATGATATTCTTCAGATTAGTCTGCAAAAACAGAGGTCCAGCCGGAATCTTAATACTTCCAATGCGGAAAAGCGTTGAAAGAAAAAAAAACACCGCCCGTTTTGGAATCAAATTAATTTCTTAAAACCCCGCCTGCTGTTGTTCGGTGCATAAAATTTACCATTAAGTTTGAATATAATTATTTGATTCCCAAACGGGTGTTATTTTAACACTTATTTTCTGATGTGGACATAGATTCCAGCTAGTAGTTTTGTAGTATATCTAGAATACCTGATATGAGCAAATGAAAACAATAGATCGAGTTAAAACGTTCCAATAATAGGCTACAGCCTATTCGTTATGTATTGCCTCTATTGCTATTATCTTCGCTGTGAAGTGAAAATCAGAACAAATATCATTAATGGCCACGCAGAGCTGATCTCCGTAGTTTAGAAACGGTTTGAAGAAAATTCATGAAAATTGTGATATTTCCCCAATACTGTGGTATACCTTAAACAAGGTGTTGAAACGCTAAAACGACAGACTTTGATATGGGGCGTCCCGACGCGCAACTCCCAACCAAACTCCGTATTTTCTTGACGGTCGACGATTTAATCACAAATATCATAGCCATTTTATTTAAAAAAAAGACTTGGGGAGAGAATGGAGACGATTATAAGCACGCTTGCGTATGCACTTATATTTGCACTTAACAAAATAATAGTCAAAGAAGTCGGAAAAATCAAGATCAGCAATCAGGCTAGATTATTTTGCAATATCATAATATAATGTCAAAGATCATTGTACATAAAATGTGATCAGATCATCATGTACTACATAAGCGGTTACTCAATTCAGTGGATCATGGATTTAGATGAGTCCATTATCTGTGCCGTATGTGAAACATAAATAAACCCACTACTTCTTCTTTCAGATTGAAAATACAACGACCCCCCCCCCCCCCCCCATGCTAAAACTTATTAAAATCACAATAAATTTGAATCGTTGGCCATTTTGTGTGCGTGATACTTGCATTGCCCATTACATAAATAAAAACTGAATGCGGATAAGTTATTGCCTGCTAAAAATGAACTTCGATATGCCGCAATTTTCTCATCTTAATTTGGACGTTATTTGTTTAGATTCACACATGGGTTGCTTATATAGATATTGCATTAGGTATAGAGGATCCGGTCTCATAAAATATAACAAAGAGCATCAATCTAGGCAAATATAACGAATGATATGGAAATCAAAGATATAACTAAAGTAGATTCATTCCTATTTGTCAAATGATGAACAAGAAAAGTGAAAATATACTTATCAATTCATGGATATAGTAAACTATGCTATATGCAATTAGGAATTTTAGATTGATGTCTTTCACGCCATATAACAACCGAGATCTGTGTCCCAAGCCCAAACTTGAATGACAATGGACAAAAAATATGCTACAGGGCCACCCCTACGTTTTTTTTTATTAGAAAGGGGTGCTTTTTTTAAAAAGATTTTATAGCAAGTAAAGAAAGTTTGTTCAATTACGGCTCCATGAGCAAAAAGAGTGGGTGCGTAATTTTGGCACCATCTTATTGTTGTTTTATAGATACCAATAAGGCATGTTGAGCTCACATTTAAAAAAGAAGTAGGGTATAGATATTTCACCTTTCGCATGCAACCTGCCTATCAGCGGCCAATCGATATATCTAAAAAAAAAATCTTGTTCGTGATCCTATTCATACACTGTCTTTATGTCTGCAACTCTTCTCCGTTCATCTCTCTCACCTCTTCTTATATCATTTAATTTATTATTTTCTAATTCGTTTTGTTTGTAAAAAGATATATTTTGTCTCTTGATTGCTCTTTGTTAAAGCAACCCCAACACAAGCTTCGTTTTTATGATTTTTGCCTCCTTCATTTTTTAATATGTTATTTTGTATTTTCCTATGTTTACTATGTCTTACGAAAAAGGAAATAAATGTTATATTCTATTCTATTGTATTCTCAAGAATCATTTACTTTTTTAATCAAGCAATTTTTTGGTCAACTGTTCATAAAGCCATTGGAATTTCGACAGCCGCTATCTGACCCAAGAAAAGGTTTCTCCGAGTGTGAAAATATTACTCAATCGGACTACACTTATGCGAGTATTCTCATGTATCACCATGAAACTACAAGTAAAAAAAACACCCATGTTTATAGCTCTACGTTTGAATGATGCACCTACCGGGTATGAATTTTAATCGAATTGAAGTAATCTATTATATTGTGACTAAAATATATTTTCACAACATAAAAACAAATGTAAGTAATTGTTTGCAATCGAGAATGATCTGATGATAGAGTTCATAGGAGCGGGATGAATTTGAAAACCAATATGAATGTGGTATAAGTCAATATATGAGGTATTTTCCTGTATTGCTAATTCAGGATATAACATGCATAAAATTGTAATGTTTGGGAAAAGCACCATTCCACAAAGGAAGGACATTAAATTCGCTTCGATGATTATTTTAAATCATTCATTTATTACAATAGTATACCTTCTCGTTGAGTTATTTTGAGAAGAGTTAGTCAAAATCAGAACATTGAGAAGAGCAGGATACGCCGCGCCGCTTGCATGCCTGTGTTGTTTTTATTTTTATATAAATACACTTGTGACTAGGAAAACCCCTAAAACGACCATTTTTGTGTATGGTTCTACGGATTCATTGAGGAAAAAGATGATAAATGTTGGTTAATTGAAATAACGGTTTGGCTTTGAATCACAATAACCTCTAGTTTGCTAAAAATACAAATGTAATCAATTACAATAAAATAAAGTTGCAAAGGATTACCGGCATACAGATTTTTTCATAAATATCGAACCACCAGATAGTTGCTTTTGACAAATGAGTTGTTAACTACATGTTTTCTTTTCGAGATTGGGAATCATTCTGTCTACTATTGTGAGAACTTTCAGAAATCATTTTTTTTTTAGAAAACAAATCAATTATTTGACATTGTCGACCAATTCAATTAAAAATGTGTTTTTAAATCAGAATAAATCTCATTTGTCCTGCTGACTAATAAATTGTTTAACAATTTCCCGAACCTATTTCCTTTTTAATGAATTACCTCTAAAGTATATTCACACACATGTTGTTCTTCTAGTTGCATTTTAATAATACTACATGTGTTAATTTGTTTAATAGGAAAAATAACATAAGCGTTTCGAATGGAATTTTGTATCAACAGTGCCAAACTTTTGGTAGTTGCGTATACATGGGGTTGAAGGGTGAATGCCCCCCCCCAAAAAAAAATTTGTTTTGCATTTGGTGTATGTGCGTGTGTTTAAAATAGTTTTAATGATTAAGTTTTGCCGTTGCACCATGTGGTGTACAGGGGTATGTTTCAAGATATGATCCTAAAAAAGACTGAGAAAATGCAAAAACTCGAAGAATGGGAAGAAGAACTTTACTCAGTCCTTTCAAGGGCTATTTCTGGAAAGATAACCCCACATCCCATACTGCAACCGCAACATAATTATGTTTACTACACAATACCATGTTCTCAATATAGCTTTTGGCTTGGTTATATCA
>BQKZ01000010.1:145618-159864 GCA_036244855.1 Temnopleurus reevesii
AAAGTCAGGATACGAAGACGACGTACGCGGATAAATTGCTTTAATGATTCTATATATTATCTTTTTTTTTTTACTCTCATGAATCGTAGACATCCGTTGGTAAATGTCTAGACATAAATATAATGGCGATTTTCTGCGCAATATATATTTTTGTAAGACAAGTAGGGGGTTAACTGACCCCCCCCCCCCCCCCCCTCCCCCCTTTTCTCCCCCCCCTTTCTCTCTCTCCCTCTATTTTCTCTACCCTCTCTCTCTCTCTCTCCTCTCTCCATCTCTCTCTCTCTCTCCTTATCTCTCTTCCTTTCTTTCTCAAACACACAAACATACACACACACAACCATAAATACACACATATACAAATACCTTCATCCTGAATTCGACTCTGCTACTTTCTCTCCACAAAGGTTCGCAATTTTGATTAATGATTTTTTTTTGTATTTTTCGAAATTTCGAAACCCGCTGTATTATCATAGTCCTTGGCTAAATACCATTAAATACTCTTCATCAGATTGCCTGAAATAATTCCACTTGAGCTTACGAGGAGAATGAGAGAATGAATAAGACATTGGTGACAACATTTTGAAAACATAATCTAAATTCTATAATGTAAATTTTGAACCTTCTACATTTCCTTTCCTAAGTTGCAAAATATTTGATAGGGGCGCTAAATTCTAGGTATACAGGGTGCCAAAATTGATGAAGGGGTGCAAAAATAGAGGTGATGACTCTGTTCGTTTTTTTTTTTAATTTTCTTTTCAGCTCCTATGGGGGGGGGGGGGCAAAATTTCAAAATTGTTGAGCCCCCCCCCCCCCCTCCCTTCGTGGGGTATGCCCCTGATATATGCATTGCGAACAATGCCTTGCGAAGTCACAGCTCCCTTTCTATGCTGATAATAATCAACGCATCTTACATTCACTACCAATTCAGATATCACAATTAATAATGCAGTGTCGAAAATGGATGAAATGCCCACCCCCTCCTCGTTAGATACGCACCTGGCAGTTGAGATTTTTTTTAAAATGAACGCAATATTTCATTATGCCGTCGGGAGAAACCTGAATAATTCAGCTGCATTACGAGAGTGGTCTATTAAAACCGAGGACGTCACTGGCACGAGCGGCAATATGCTTTATCTCTCAACCTATTTATTGTCCTGCATACAGCTATTACAGATTAATAAATGAATAGGTACATAAAATAATTAATCAATTTGCAGATTAAATCTATCAGAAATTCACCCCTGTTGTGCAGCAACGCTTTACGGGCATGATCGGCCATTGTTGAGAGAGTCTAGCTTAAACGCTCTCGTAAAAAAAAAAAGTTAGGGGCTGCTATAAATATGATGTGTATGTGTAAATTCTTTTGAGGATTTGAATTTCTGGAAATAATTCAAATGTAATCAAAACACTGCAATAATTTAAACATGAGAAATTTCGCCTTCTAAATGATGCATATTGCTCCACTTTACATCCTGATAAGTGAGCCCATAGTGAAGCTTAATGGGGAACTACACTCAGACATGAAATTGCTATCATTAAATGAAGACAAATAAGATGAACAAACTGTGAAAATTTGAGCAAAGTCGGATAATCCATTCAAAAATTATGAATTTTCAAAGTTTTGATTTACAGTCCTCATGGGCTCCTTAAATTGGCAACGTACAGGCACAAAATTGCTGCCAACATGGAGAACTCTCCATTCACTTTGTACACAAAATTTCACATTATCCTCTTTGTCCAGAAAAGTAGACAATTTTTTTTTCCGGTTACATATATCATAGCCACATTAATTCTGCAAGCATTCCAGAAAGAACGGTGTTGATTCCTCATTCGAAATATGTTAATGATCCATTTTCAATAAATTTATATACAAAGTGAATGAGGAGTTCTCCATGTATGACATCACAGATTATGCTAGTTGACCATACGTTGCCAATTCAAGGATGCCCACCACAGGTGGAAATGATAACTTTGAAAATTCATAACTTTTGAACAGATTATCCGTTTTTGCTCAAATTTTCACAGTTTCTTTATCTGATTTTTTTTCATTTACTGACCGTACATTATTGTCTGGGTGTAATTCCCCTTTAATTGAGAAAAAAATCGAAAGTTATCAAAACTTAACAAAGAAAAGAAGTACATTTCAAATCTCCGAACTATGTAATGACATTTTATGCGGACGTCTTTGTCAAATGCACAATAAATATATGTTCACCTGGTAACAAATCATCGTATTTCAACAGGGACTGTATTGCACATATTGGTTGTTGCTAGGTTGGACAAGCGTCTGCACTGTTATTCCGAATTTAGACACATCTTTACACAGNAAAACCGAGGACGTCACTGGCACGAGCGGCAATATGCTTTATCTCTCAACCTATTTATTGTCCTGCATACAGCTATTACAGATTAATAAATGAATAGGTACATAAAATAATTAATCAATTTGCAGATTAAATCTATCAGAAATTCACCCCTGTTGTGCAGCAACGCTTTACGGGCATGATCGGCCATTGTTGAGAGAGTCTAGCTTAAACGCTCTCGTAAAAAAAAAAAGTTAGGGGCTGCTATAAATATGATGTGTATGTGTAAATTCTTTTGAGGATTTGAATTTCTGGAAATAATTCAAATGTTATTAAAACACTGCAATAATTTAAACATGAGAAATTTCGCCTTCTAAATGATGCATATTGCACCACTTTACATCCTAATAAGTGAGCCCATAGTGAAGCTTAAGTGAAAAAATAATCGAAAGTTATCAAAACTTAACAAAGAAAAGAAGTACATTTCAAATCTCCGAACTATGTAATGAAATTTTATGCGAACGTCTTTGTCAAATGCACAATAAATATATGTTCACCTGGTAACAAATCATCGTATTTCAATAGGGGGTGTATTTTATACATCAGTTGTCATGGTTGTTGAGGTATAGGTTGGACAAGCTTCAGCACTGTTATTCCGAATTTAGACACATCTTTACACAATGTTTGTCATGCTCGTCTTGGGGCTAACGTGAAAAAAATTGACTGATTTACTAAAATGTTATGCACGTTACTCGTCAGCGAATGTAATTATGTGTTATTCCTCAAACCAGTTGAACTTCAATGTGGAATCCAGCTTGCATATAGTATTTTGCTATGTCGGGCAAGAGTTGGCCAAGCCTTCGGGCTGCTAAAAAAAACCCCTTTGTGTACAGCCAGACAGAAACGTAACATTGGCATCCTCCTTTTTGATTGCATAACCAAAACTTCTCATTCACAAAAGAGAGGCATCAGTAATTTGTTTACAACGTTTTCCCTAGCTGTCTGCCTGTGGAAGGTGTCTTTTAAAAAATATATACATGTACAACCAAATCGTCCATTTGGCGCCACGATCTATCATGGATTTGTGATTGTACTGTGTAGCATTTTTGCTTCAACGAGCTTATAAAAATGATAATACACATTAAGCTGCGCGGAATGAGAAATATTGATATCTAAAAAAAAAAATAACGATCAATTAAATACTAGTAGCAGGTTTTGCAAGTTGTGAAATGTATTGTGCACCAAGGTCAACAAGATTCATTGCAAAAGGTACGAGAAAACCTATGCTGAAATTTACTCTAAATAAAAAGTGGGATCACATGGGATCACTTTTTAGTAAGTGTAGTGGAGCAGGGTACATGAACAACTGAAATAATTCATGTGTGAAAATTATTAAAAAGGATATAGCTCAAAATGATTCCTACATTTAATCACAATTTCATAACAATTTGTGAGCATGGATAGCTTTTAAGAAGACTTGCTCTGCTTACCGCCATGATATTTGTGAAAATTTAGAAGTATCATTTCGATCCAAAAAATCAATGTTGCAATTTTATTATTGGCCTAAAACACACCAAGACTGATTGATGGTTGAATTGTGTGCGGTTTTTTTTGTTTTGTTTTTTTACAAAATTACGTAAAGAGAAACGAAAATGCCTCCAAATCTTAATTTTTGCTCAAATCATATTCTAAAAATTGAACTCGTGTGACTTTCGAAAGATGAAATGTCCGTATTTCTGTGTGTTCAATAGAGGATCATGCTTTTATGTTTAAACCAGAGCTGATAGACGTTACATATAAANAATGCCCTCCCCCTCCCCCTGATGTCAATTTTCTTCCTTCCTATAGGCTAGCAGTTTGGACAGTCTTTTAGAATCTGCCACTGAGCTAGATAGCTAAAAATTATTCCTAATCACATTTTCATAACAATTTTTTGTGCATGGATTTGCATAGCTTTCAAGAAAACGTGCTTTGCTTAACGCCATGATGATTTTTGTGAAAATTTAGAAGTATTATTTTCATCAAATTGACCATTGGCCTAAACAAATGCCCAGACTGATTGATGATTGAATGGTGTCCGCTCTTTACGTAAAGAAAAACTTTAAAAATGCCTCCAAATAGGAATTTTTCAATTTTTGCTCAGTTTATATCCTAGACATATTACTCGTGTGATTTTCAAATGGTTAAATGCTCGTAATGTTGTGTTTTCAATCATGAATAGCATAGAGGATCATGCTTATATGTCTACACCAGAGCTAATAGACGTTACCTGGAAATATTTATACTCGACACTTAAAACAATTATGATACTTTCGATAGACCACTTTCGTAATATATTCAAATTGTATGCACCCTTCTCTGTTATTCACACAATGACAAAATACATGTATTTGTTCACCTGATATGAAATAATCGTATTCTAACAGAATGATTGTCGATAGCATGTAGTGGTTGTTGCTTGGTTGACTGACTATTGAACTCTCATTATGTTTGACAGATGAATGAATAGTTCGTCCTGGGAAAAAAAAATTTAAAAAATTGAATACATTACGAAAATGTGTACGGGTTAATGCAATAGGCGGATTTAGTAATAGATGCAAATTTATGCATACTTTTAACACAAAGGTTGTTCTTGACAACCCTAAAACTTGCTCGAGGCTTGCCCGACATAGCAACAAGTAATGTATGAAAACTGGATTCCAAGTATTGTAGTCTTATTGTTATCAAACGGTTTAATGAATACCACGTAGCTACGTTCAGTGATAAGAAAAGCACATAAATTTGAATGTATAAGTAGACCCGCCTATTGTAAATAAAAGGCGGTTCTACTTTAGCAAAAAATGTATTTGATAATAAAAAAAAAAAAGGTTGTGATAATAAGCGGACTCTTTCAACAAAATAGGGAGGATCATTGAAAATTGCATCCCAGTTACGGTTCATTTAATTATAAATTGTAGTTCTGTTTGTTGACTTTGGAGCTTATATTTTTTCTTTCTTTCTTTTTGCATTCCAATTAAAGAAATACAATAACTTANATGTGGAATCCAGCTTGCATATAGTATTTTGCTATGTCGGGCAAGAGTTGGCCAAGCCTTCGGGCTGCTAAAAAAAACCCCTTTGTGTACAGCCAGACAGAAACGTAACATTGGCATCCTCCTTTTTGATTGCATAACCAAAACTTCTCATTCACAAAAGAGAGGCATCAGTAATTTGTTTACAACGTTTTCCCTAGCTGTCTGCCTGTGGAAGGTGTCTTTTAAAAAATATATACATGTACAACCAAATCGTCCATTTGGCGCCACGATCTATCATGGATTTGTGATTGTACTGTGTAGCATTTTTGCTTCAACGAGCGTATAAAAAATGATAATACACATTAAGCTGCGCGGAATGAGAAATATTGATATCTAAAAAAAAAAATAACGATCAATTAAATACTAGTAGCAGGTTTTGCAAGTTGTGAAATGTATTGTGCACCAAGGTCAACAAGATTCATTGCAAAAGGTACGAGAAAACCTATGCTGAAATTTACTCTAAATAAAAAGTGGGATCACATGGGATCACTTTTTAGTAAGTGTAGTGGAGCAGGGTACATGAACAACTGAAATAATTCATGTGTGAAAATTATTAAAAAGGATATAGCTCAAAATGATTCCTACATTTAATCACAATTTCATAACAATTTGTGAGCATGGATAGCTTTTAAGAAGACTTGCTCTGCTTACCGCCATGATATTTGTGAAAATTTAGAAGTATCATTTCGATCCAAAAAATCAATGTTGCAATTTTATTATTGGCCTAAAACACACCAAGACTGATTGATGGTTGAATTGTGTGCGGTTTTTTTTGTTTTGTTTTTTTACAAAATTACGTAAAGAGAAACGAAAATGCCTCCAAATCTTAATTTTTGCTCAAATCATATTCTAAAAATTGAACTCGTGTGACTTTCGAAAGATGAAATGTCCGTATTTCTGTGTGTTCAATAGAGGATCATGCTTTTATGTTTAAACCAGAGCTGATAGACGTTACATATAAATATTTAGGCTGGACACTTTAAAAATGATGATACTTTCGATAGACCATTTTTGTAATAAATTCAAATTGTATCCACTCTTCTTCGTTGAACACACAATAACAAACTATTTTCTCACCTGATATGAAATAATCGTATTCTAATAGAACGATTGTCGATAGCATGCAGTGGTTGTTGCTTGGTTGACTATTGACCTCGCATTATATTTGACAGCGGAATAAATAGTTCGTCTTGTGGAAAACATTAATAATTTTGAATATATTACGAAAATGGCCAATCAATGTTTAAAGATTAATGCAATTACATATAAAAGGTGATCCTAAACTTTAGCAAAAATGCATTTGATGATAAAACAAAATAAAAAAAAAGGTGTGATAATAAGCGGACCCTTTCAACAATCATTGAAATCATTGAAAATTGCATCCCAGTTACGGTTCATTTAATTATAAATTGTAGTTCTGTTTGTTGACTTTGGAGCTTATATTTTTTCTTTCTTTCTTTTTGCATTCCAATTAAAGAAATACAATAACTTAAGAAGGGAACATATTGACACAGATAAATCAGAATTGAATTCATTTTTATTACTTTTGAAGCAGAAATGAAGCGCGAGAATAGACATGTTGCAATCGTCTCGCCTATCTTTTCGAAAGTAGATTTGGTATTTTACAAATTTTACAAGTACATTTCATGAATGATATAAATACTAATAAGAGTCAGTGTACATTTCACGCTACAAAAGAGAACAATATAGTACAGGCATACACAGATATAAACGTCTTTCAGAAGAGTTGTGAGATTGACAGTACGCACATTTTTATATAAATACATATAAAATTATTGATAAAGAAAACAAACATACTATCAAGTCTACTTTGGATATTATTTTAATTAATTTGAAATGTAGCCGCAGCTAAAAGTCAGCATCATATCTGCGTCAACCCGCACATGAGTCCAAATCCAACCAACAAACATAAATATTTCAGCAGACGATCATCTTTTCCCGCCAATTCCGTCGGAAGAAGTTCGACGAACGTCACAAACATGAACGTACCGGTCGCAAGACCCTGAAGGACGCCGTTAACGAGGAGGGCATCGGCGTCTATGGAGGGGTCGGCGAGAGGGATTCCGATCGCGATGCCGATGGGAGAGGTGAGGGAGAAGATGAGGAGACTGCTCCACTTGAGAACGTTCCGCCCTGGCAGCTGAGCGAATCGCAGGAGGACCGTGAAACTCTCGATGGCTTTGTGGATGGAGATGGCGACTAGGAGATCAATCGTGTCGCGATCGTCGAGCTGTAGACCGAGGGCTAAGCCTTCGAAGACGCTGTGGAAGGAGAGGGAGACGAGGAGGATAATGGCGCGGAATGATGTGATGGGTTGGAGATCGTCCAAGCCGCGCACGATGGTACTCGTTGATGTCCGCGAACCAGCATCCGAGACGCCGCTGTGAGAATCCTCGGACAGTGAGCGCTCGCGAAGCGCTCCGTAGTCGCTATGGACGCCGACGTCACTGTCCGCAGCCTTTACAAGGTTCGCCGTGTCTCTATCTGCGGGCTCGGGTGGCTCTGAGTGCTCCAGGCACCACAGCATCATCTGTTCGACGAAGACGACAAATAAGAAGCCGACACCAGCGGTGAAGCCAGCCCAATCAAACTGCTCATGAGCACCAGACTCCCCTCCATGCCCCGCGCTGTGCGTGATGTTGAGGGAAGTATCGAAAATTGTCCTCACGTCCGGGAGAAGATGCACAAGAGCGATGCTCAAGAAAATTCCAGCAGCAGCTGAGTTGAGAAGACTAACAACTCGTCTTGTGACAGAGCTACCGGCTACACCGGAAGAGTGTGCTCGTATACAACAAAGCGGTACCAATCCCCCGACAAATGCTAGCACAAAAAGAAGTCCAATGCCAAGTCCTTTAAGCGCTAGTATATCCATGATTTATTATTTTATTGCACTGCGTTCCGTTCCAAAATGCGATCGATTGATCGACTGTTTATAAACTGGGAGAACAATGGATTTGCTTCTCCAAAGTGCTAGTCTTAATTTCTTACTGAAGGTTCTCCACTGCGAGGTTCTCCACTGCGAGGTTCTCCGTTCGAAACTCAGCTGATACACTACACGAAACCCTTTGCACGAATACAGGCTTGCATGATTTCCTTTTTGCACCAGCCGACAAGATAAAAATTGGTACTGAAATGAGTCAGCATATATAACAATGGCTGGGTCTACAAGTCTCGGTTGTTTGCAGAATAGATTACACAATACACATCCACTGTTTATTGAGTGCGTTCCGAAAAGACCATTCCATATGCGCACAGTGTGTTACGGGTCCGTTCAGAGCAAAGTCTCTCGTCATAAGTTGTGTTCGAACCTTCTAACATCTGAACACGTCGAATATCGGTAAAATACACCATAGACTATAACTAAATACGCACAGCAACTCCTCGTATTGAACACGGACGAGATAATAACAACAGCATATTATCTATAATGGAATATGGTATGATAATGTTATGCACTACGTTGACAATAAAACGGAGCTTTCGATCTGTGTGACGACCCGGGTTTCGCGTCGCGGTTTGGTGCGCCAGTACAATGATAACAAAGTGAACTCTACGCCCAGGCCCTTATAATCTGACCTCGTAGTCTTCCAATACAGACTTTATTCTTCATTCCTTTCAGGGATATGCCACGAATCATGCACCTGTTGAATCCTTATACAGTCATATGGCACAAGGGGTTTTTAATGAGCTTCAAAGAGGGTTTTATTTTTCTGGCTTCGCTGTCGAACCCTGCTCCTTACAAATTCAAGTGAATGAAGGGACTTTTTGATCCTCTAATTTCGCCTTTTTATTTTCGAGTAAAACAAAAACTAGTTGCTCCATTTGATAGAGTAAATGTTACACTTTACAAATACTTCAGTATTTTTACCAAGATAGTTTGAAAAATAGGGGAATTTTAGGCTTGAAATGGTTCATTGAAATAGAAATTCTTCCTCTTCGAACTTTCCCTTATTGTGCAAAACTTTAATTTTTGAGCCACATTAAAATTGATTTTATGATAACAAAGTGAACTCTACGCCCAGGCCCTTATAATCTGACCTCGTAGTCTTCCAATACAGACTTTATTCTTCATTCCTTTCAGGGATATGCCACGAATCATGCACCTGTTGACACTGTGCTGGGAATGTTGTTGTGTTTTTTATTGTTTTGTGGGGGGTGTGGCCCCTCTTTCATCAACCCTCCCGAAAAACAAGACAAGAATATTATTGTCAGTTGTTGTCGGGTGCCTATTTTTCACCATATTTGACAATGGGGAGAAAAAGAAATATTGTGCATTAGGGGATCCAGGATTTTTCAATTGGGACATCGATTGCTTTACATACCAACAAAGTGTCTTCAGTGGGTGGGTGGGGGATGCCGATCTCTTGACACCCCCCCCCCCCAACTCGTCCCCATAAAGGGTGATCTTTATCCATTCCCAATCCAAAAATCTGATCGGGGTGCGACATTATATTGAGGGCCGCGCCCCCTTACGAACCCCTCTCCATATAATATAGCAGGAACACAAGCATTCAATTAAGCCGTGATGCAAACAATAGTCTGGAGTGTGCGAGGTAAAATATTAATCAATGTAGACCAATATCCAAATCACACGGCCACCACTTTTATACGTTTGCCGTTTTTTATTTGCTCTGCACTCGCGGTTAAGAATAAGTAAACAATAGTTATCGTGTGTAGTCAACATTGCCCATCTTTTATGATTTTTCATCTCGGATAGAGATAGGGACGTAATTATTAATTGAAGCTGCAATAAATTTCAATCATGCAATTACACAGTGAATAGTTAGCTGCATGTAATGGTCCTATTTCCTACTATTAATGCTCTTGACAACTCTCACGCTTGCCCCAGGTATAGCAACAAATAATGTATACAAACCTGGACTAAAATTATATCAATTATAATAAAAGTACTAATATGATAACCGTAACTCATTTCAGTGGAAAGAAACATGTATGAGTTTTCGTAGACCCCTGCCCAACTAGTAGTGACTTATTAAACTGATTATACAATGCAATTCACTCAAAATGATAACTGTGGTCAGAACGCCTGTTATGCAATCGTGTTATGAAATAAGAATGGTTTAACCTCGAATAGATTCGTTCTGACGTAATGGCCAACATGACAATAGATCACCACTCATGACTGAAATTACGTAATGAATTTGGAACCAATATTTACCACCATGACGGAGCAGTCTGATTTTGCAAAGACAAAATATGAAAATACTGTGTTCAGCTCAGAATTATAATTTCTCTTTTGATATGAGAACTTGATTTTTATTGGTACTTGGTCATTGTAGTCTCCATAGAACAAATACCCTTCCGGAAAATATTTTGGAACGAATCAATATTTCAAGCCCGAAAAGGGGGGGGGGGGCGTGGAATAAAGTGAACTTTGACGAATGATTGATTCATCAGGAAAGTGCTTGAATGAAGATCATTGGGCAAATAAAATTTGAAAAAAAGGAATAAGAATGGTAACTATATACCTATATTACAGTCCGACATTATATAGATATATAGAGAGATAGATTTAGTCCTAATGCTAGAAACGTGTCCTGGCACAAAACCTGTGGGCACAAAATGCGGGTGTTGTTTTTTTTTTGTACATTATAACAATTAATTCCAAACTAAATGCTAGCGTTGGAGGGTAATTTACAAAATGAATATAAGTAAGTTAAAAGATGTAAAATATAATATACGGTATTATCAATTTGTCAGAATTATTGTGTATTAAGTGCCATTTTCAGTGTGGGCGTGACGGTGTCAATCGTACCCTTAATATGTGATAAATTTGTTCATTCCAAACAGGGGCAGATCTAGCTTTTTCCCCAGGAGGGGGGGGGAGGATTTCAGGAGAAAAGCCGGGAGAAAAGCCGGCGAAGCGAGTGATGGGAGGGATTGACCTCCCCTCACAATACGCAGTAATGTCATTTTAAGTATTAAGCCGTTTTTAAGAACATTTCTTTTTCCTCTCGTTTTGGCCAAATTTGGTTACGAGGTCAGCTTTTGCCCCTACATTTTCCCAGTCTTCTTGCTGCGTCGGTCCTGGGTTTCGTCCCAACGATAATGTAGAGAATCGCGTACACCACCAGTGCAATGTATGTAAGACAGGTAGTGTTGCATTGACTCCATTTCTTTCACTTTTATCTTAATTGTATACTAACTGGTTTGAAAGTCAGGATACGAAGACGACGTACGCGGATAAATTGCTTTAATGATTCTATATATTATCTTTTTTTTTTTACTCTCATGAATCGTAGACATCCGTTGGTAAATGTCTAGACGTAAATATAATGGCGATTTTCTGCGCAATATATATTTTTGGAAGACAAGTAGGGGGTTAACTGACCCCCCCCCCCCCCCCCCCCCCCCCCCCCCTCCCACCCTGTAGAAACTACGGGAAGACTACTTCCGGCTTGTGGAACAATTTTTGTTAAAGTGTGGAACGAGGCTTTGAAGCATTTTAGTTGTATACTTCATTGTAAATTTGTTGCGTGCAATGAGTGTTGTGGGTTTTTTTTAATAGTTTTCTTTTTAACAAGTTTTCAAATCAATTTTAAAATTAACACACGACTATAGAAATCATCAACCGAACAGTCTATTAATTTATTCGATTGTAGTTAATAATCTAATATCAGACATTTCGATTCTGACGTTTGCAGAGGATTGAATCAACAATTTAATGAAATATGTACCAGTAATGTAATAATGTAAACTGGGGTAATATAAATGAAGCATGTCGGTGTGAAGAGCGTGAACTCTCTTTGTTCGACCCTGATTTTCGTGTCAAAGTCAATTTTTTTTTATCAGTTTGAAACAAATGGTTAACCTTCAACAACACAATATTAGAATGAATGAAGATGTATCATTGTTGCTATGTCGGACAAGTTACTTGTAGATGGGCAATTCCAAAGAAGTGTAATGTCTGTTACGCCAATATCCAGGCATCTGTTTATTTAATCATCGAAATTCCATACGTATGCAAAAGATAGTGTTTGTTCAAATTTCAATGAATTTCAATGATTAGTTGTCTATAAATTGACGTAGTAGGCATGAGACTTTTGTGAAATTACCTAAATATAGTCCGTATATCATTTTGTTCAAACAATAGTATACCCCAAAAATGATAATAGAAAAAGAATTAGTCAGCAGAACAAAAATAAAAGTTTGAGGAAAATCGAATAAGTAATAAAACTAAATATATTAATTTCTAAGATTTGAATGAGCAAATCAGTGAAAATTTCAGACATGTTACCAATTTGATGACATCATGAGTTCACTACTAACAAAAATTTGCTTTACATTTATGGTGCAAAGAGAAAGATACAAAGCTTGTATTAATATAAACATGCGAATAGGGGATCTACCTATCTATCATCAAGATATCCAAAAGTTCAAATTTTGAAGAAATCATAGTTTTTTGGGAAAATTAACAATTTAAAACATTGATATGCATACAATAAATGGTCAGTTGTGCACCTATGACGTCATCAGTTGCCAATTTGTTTAAATAATTAAACATTCATAACTTTCTCATTAGTTGTCCGATTTTTCTCAAACTTTTTGTTTCTGTTCATTTGATTTCTCTGCTCAGGTTGAAGAAATATTACTTTGGGATAGTCTGTTCTTTTCATGTTTTCACAAAAGTGACGGCAGCCATATGGTAATGTTGTACGAAATCATCATCATGTCCGCACGTTCAATAAAACGTGTCCTACGGTAGGTTGTATAAGTACCGTGTATTTCAATAAAAATCCCTTTTGAAATGCTGCTTCGTCCTAATTTCTTTATCTTCATCACGACCACCGCCACATCGTGAAGATACGAATGATTTGTTATTAGTTAATAATTTGTTAATTTAATTTGTTAATATGCCGTTCTGAATCTGGATCTCCTTTTNGCACTGTTATTCCGAATTTAGACACATCTTTACACAATGTTTGTCATGCTCGTCTTGGGGCTAACGTGAAAAAAATTGACTGATTTACTAAAATGTTATGCACGTTACTCGTCAGCGAATGTAATTGTGTGTTATTCCTCAAACCAGTTGACCTTCAATATGTGGAATCCAGCTTGCATATAGTATTTTGCTATGTCGGGCAAGAGTTGGCCAAGCCTTCGGGCTGCTAAAAAAACCCCTTTGTGTACAGCCAGACAGAAACGTAACATTGGCATCCTCCTTTTTGATTGCATAACCAAAACTTCTCATTCACAAAAGAGAGGCATCAGTAATTTGTTTACAACGTTTTCCCTAGCTGTCTGCCTGTGGAAGGTGTCTTTTAAAAAATATATACATGTACAACCAAATCGTCCATTTGGCGCCACGATCTATCATGGATTTGTGATTGTACTGTGTAGCATTTTTGCTTCAACGAGCGTATAAAAAATGATAATACACATTAAGCTGCGCGGAATGAGAAGTATTGATATCCAAATAACGATCAATTGAATACTCGTAGCAGGTTTTGCAAGTTGTGAATTGTATTGTGTATCAAGGTCAACAAATTTCATTGAAAAAGTACGAGAAAACCTGTGCTGCAATTTATAATGTATAGTAGACATTAAATAAAGAGAGGGATCGCTTTTAAATTCATCCTCATCATATGGGCTAACTTTTCATTATATGTAGTGGAGCGAGGGACATGAAAAACTAATATTATTCATGTGTGAATACATTTTGGAATTTCCACATGAGAAAAATCAGGATATATTTTTAAAGAGTCCGTATAACTTTGCTTGGAGACGGTATGAAGGCTGACACACCAAAAACAAAAAGGTTACCAGCTAAACCCTTGTGCCACCTTCGGCAATTTTGACGTCCTATATTTATTTCAAAATTGGCGCC